>PVIY010064000.1:0-10305 GCA_004026745.1 Myrmecophaga tridactyla | reverse complement strand
AACTATTGCATTATATCATTTATATGAAATAATTAGAATATACAAATTCATAATCAGAAACTAGAATACAATACCATGACAAGGATGAGGATAGGGAATGGGAGTTTATGCTCAATTGATATAGAGTTTCTGTTTTGGGTGATAGAAAATTTGGTGATAGTAGCACAGTTTTGTTAACCCCACTAAACTGTATATTTGAAAGCAGTTAAAATGAGAAATTTTAAGTTACATATATAATAGGATAAAAATTTAAATACACAGCCATATATTTGGCTAGATTCACTATTGAATCTAATGTAAATAGTGAATCTAATGTAAATTATAGAATAAATAGTATAATTGAAATAATATGCCATCAATTGTAGTAAAGTTACTACACTAAATAATAGGGAAACTTCATGTGAAGAGCACTATATGGGAACTCTACTTTTTGCATGATTTTTCTGTAAACCTACAACAGCTCTAATAAAAACAATGGAGAAAAGAATCTCATTCCAAATCCAAGGTTATGAAGAATGACCCTTATTGTTTCTTCTACGAGTTTTATTGTGGATTATTTTTTTCTTAATTTAGGTCTTGGTCCGTTTTTAGTTACTTTTTGTGTATGGTGTTAGATAAGGGTCCAACTTCATTTTTTGGCCTATGGCTATCCATTTATCTCAGTCACATTGTTGAAGATATTATTTCCTCATTGAATGATTTTGGAATGTTAGCTGTGGGTTTTTGGTAGATATCCCTTATTAAGTTGAGGATGTTCCTTTCTATTCCTAATTTCCTGAATGTATTTATCATGAAAGGGTATTGGATTTTGTCAAAACAGTTTTCTGCTTTCTTTGAGGTGATATTTTTTATTCTGTTGATATATGTATTGCATTAGCTGATTTTAAACCAACTTCCCATCCTTGGGATAAATCCCAATTTTTCATGGTGTATAACTCTTCCTAGATGTTGCTGGACTTAGTTTGCTGGTATTTTGCTGAGTATCTTTGTATCCATACTTAAAATCAAAGAGATTTGGTCTCTAGGTGTATTTTTGTGTGATTTTTTTTGTCTGGTTTTGGTATAATGGTAATACTGGCCTCATAGAATATTCCCTCTTCTATTTTCTAGAAGGGTTTCTGAAGAATTGACATGAATTCTGCTATGAATATTTAGTAGAATTAGTGATAAGGATCTCTGGTTTGGCTTTTCATGGAAATAGTGTTTTTATTTAATTACTGATTCAATCTCTTCATTTTTATTGGTTCTTTTCAAACTATTTCTTCTTGAGTCAGTTTCAAGAGTCTGTGTCATAGAAATTAGTTCATTTCTCCTAAGTTTTGTAAACTTTTGGTGTCATAGTATTCCTTTACAATTCTTTTACTTCAGTAAGGTCAGTAGTCATGTAACTTCTTTCATTTCTGATTCTGATAATTAGAGTCTTTTCTGTTTTTTTTTTCTAAAATTTTCAAATCATTCACTATTTAAAAGAAAAAAATTGAAAATTTTGTTGATCTTTTCAAAGAAATGATGAAATTGGTTTCATTAATTTCATCTACTGTTTTTCTATTTTATATTAATTTCAATTGTAATGTTAATTATTTCCTATTTTCTTCTTGCTCTATTTGGCTTGCTCTTCTTTTCAGATGTTTTAGATAGTAAATTGGGTTACTGATTTGAGATATTTCTTCTTTGTTAATAAAAACATTTATAGATATAAATTTCCATCACATACAGCTTTAGCTTCATCCCATATGTTTTGATATATTGTGTCTTTGTTTCCATTCATCTAAATGTATTTTCTGATTTCCTTTTTGATCCTTGTATTACTTAGGATTCTCTAGAGGAACAGAATCAACAGGGAACACTCACAAATATAAAATTTATAAAAGTATATTACATGACCGCAGTAATGCAGGGTCCAAAATCTGCAGGGAAGGCTGTGAAGCTGATGATTCCAATGGAAGGTCTGGACAACTCCACAGGACAGACTTACCAACCAAAGCATGATGAGAACCTGTCTCTTCTGAATCCTCCTTAGAAAGCTTTCAGTGATTAGATTAAGCATCATTCATAGCAGAAGACATCCCCTCTGGCCGATTACAAATGGAATCAGCTATGGATGAAGCTGACATGATCATGATTTAATTCTATGCAATGTCCTCATCACAACTGACAAATCTGCACTTGCCCAACCAAACAAACAGGTACCACCACTTGGCCAAGTTGACACATGAACCTGACCATGACAATCCCCCCTTTGTCAACTTGGTAGCTATGTTGTGGGGTGCACTGAAAGAGAGACCACATAATTCAAAACTGCAAGCCAATTTGGAGTCTTTATTAGCTGGCTGGCAACTGTCTCAGAAACTTCCAAGAAGGAAGATTCAGAGAGCAGCCCTTAGAGGTTTTCAGGGTGTGCTTATAAAGGCTAAAATCATGTTGTGGTTTTGCAGTTGCTAGCAAGCAATTGTATCATAGAAGAAGAAAAGTGCCGTTAGCTGTTGCCAAAACACATCCCATTCTCTCAGTTTCCTGACATTGGTTATTGTTTAACTCTTGGGGATATTCCGCCCCAATGTTGTGGGAACTTTCCCTACTTGGGCCTGATTAATTGCTCCTGCTTGGGCCTGATTGATTGCCCCTGGCCCTCCACATTCCCCACTGGTTTTGTGAGAGAATCAAATCATTGTTTCTTTATTTTGATAATAAATTTGCTGATATTGGGTTCCAAGGACTAATCTTTGCACATATGAGGTTAGACAGTTGATTATACAGGGTCCAAACATTAAGCTTAATAATATGAGAATTAGGGGCCCTGCTATGGTGGACAAGAGCATGGTCAGCCATGGGGACCAGGAAAATAACTTTTCATATCACTGGCAGGGGTCCCATCCACCGGGTCTCCAAGGTGGCTGGCTGAAGCTTCTTTATTCAGACCAGGTATCCAGGCTGCATCTGAAATAGATCTTTTTAAGGGCCAGGATTTGTTGTTCCCAGATGGGCTGCCTTCACCAGTTCCTGAGTTTGCTGAACGGTAGATTGCAGGGCCTGTAATGATTTTAGAAGAAAATGGTTATTTAATTCAGCTATTTTCCCCCCAATTTAGGGATTAGTGGAGGTGGTCATTTAAACATGATTTCATATAGAGTAATTCCCTTAACATAGGAAGTACATTTAGTTTTTAGGATGGCAAATGGAAGGAGACTCACCCAGTTTTTGCCAGTCTCGAGCTTTAGCTTATTTAAAGCTTTCTTTATTGTTTTATTCATTTTTTTATCTTGCCCTGAACTCTGTGGCCTATAAATATAATGTAATTTTTATTTGATATTTAATATTTTTGCTAACAATTGGGTAATATGGGTGATGAACACCAGCCCATTGTCAGACCCCATTGCAGTTGGGAGGCCAAATTTGGGGACAATTTGAGAAACTAGTTTTTTTTATTATTATTAGTGTTGTCTCGGTTCTGGTAGGAAATGCCTCAGTCCATCTGGAGAAGGTGTCAAAGAAGACTAAGGGTATTTGTATCCATATGGACCAGGTAATATTTCCATGAAATTTATTTCCGACTGTTCCCCAGGGCTTGTCCCCTTAGTCTGGTTCCTTGGGGCATTTTTCTTCTTCAGCCAGAATTTCCCTGGACACAGATGTGGCATCAGGAAGATACCTGCCAGGCTTGTTCCTGCAACTGGGGAATGTAGTAATCTTTCTGTAAGAGTTTAGTTAGTTTCATACTGCCCAGGTGTGTACTTTGGTGAACCTGGGCAACCAAATTGTGCTCCAGGTGCTCTGGCACTAGGATCCTCCCATCCGGGAGAATTTTCCAACCATCCAGATCTGTTCTAGTGCCCAGAGTTTCTCCCAGTCTAGTTTCTTCCCTGGTATATTTTGGAGGGCTCAGCAGCACTCGCCTCCGTAAAACAAGAAGTATCTGCAGTGTCCCCACTAGTTTTGGAGCAACCTCTTTTGCCATTTTATCAGCCAGGGCATTTCCTCTGGCATTTTGAGTTTCAGCAGTCTGATGTCCTTCACAATGTATAATGGCTTCCCTTTTTGGCACCAGATAGCCTCTATCAAGGCGAGAATTTCTGGTATATTTTTTATTTCCTTTCCTCCCAATGTTAAAAGTCCCCGTTCCTGCTATAATGCCCCATTAATGTGCACAGTTGCAAAGGCGTATGTGCTGTCCATGTAGATGTTGACAACCTTTCCTTTTCCCCACCTTAGAGCCTGGGTCAGAGCTATTAGTTCAGCCCTCTGGGCTGAAGTCACATGTTCTAGGGCCTGAACCCAGATGACCCGGTCCACAGTTACCACTGCTGCCCCCACATACCTGATTCCCTCTGAGATGTAACTGCTCCCATCTGTATATAATTTTTCTTCAGGATTTGGCCAGGGGTTGTCAGTGAGGACAGCCCTCAGGTTTGTGAAAGATTCCAAGATCTCACAAGAGTCATGGATGGGCTTGGATGGGTCATTATTCAGAAGCAAAGTGGCAGGGTTAAGAGCCGCTGTTTTTAGGAAGCAAATTTTTGGGGGATCCAATAACAATACCTGATACTGGGTTATCCAGGCATTTGAGAGCCATCTCTTGGGTGGGCTCCTTAGTAACATTTTTACTGAATGTGGGGCCACCATGTGTAAGTCCTGTCCCAGAGTTAATTTATATGCTTTTTTAACCAAAATGACAGTGGCAGCAATGGTTTGGAGGCAGCTTGGCCACCCAGCTGTCACATAGCTTAGTCTTTTAGACAGGTAGGCAACTGGACTTCTCCATGGTCCAAACATTTGGGTGAGGACTCCTTTTGCTATTCCTCGGGTTTTAGTGACATGTAGTTGAAAAGGTTTGTACAGGTCAGGCAAGGATAAAGCAGGGGCACTCACAAGTACCTGTTTCAGCATTTTAAAAGCTTTTTTGCTCAGCCTCGGTCCTGGTTAGAGCTTCTTCCTTTCCCCCTGTGCTAGTGTATAGGGGTTTTGCTACTTTTGCAAACCCAGGAATCCAGAGTTGGCAATATCCAACTGCTCCTAAAAACTCCCATACTTTTTATTTTTGGTTGGGGTATTTTTAGGATAGCTTCAATCCTATTAGAAGACAGAGCTCTTTTTCCCCCTTCTAATTCATACCCTAAGTATGTTGCTGAACTGGTGCAGAGTTGGGTCTTTTTGGCTGAGACCTGATAGCCCAACTGGGCTAGTTCCTGTAACAAGTTTTTGGTTGCCTTTTTGCAGTTTAACAGATTATTAACTGCCAGTAAGTGGTCATCCACATATTGTAGGAGGATTAACTCTGGATGCTCTAGTCTAAAATGAGCCAGATCCTGGCTTAAGGCTTCATCGAACAGGGTGGAAGAATTTTTGAACCCTTGCAGCAACCGAGTCCAGGTTAGTTGTCCAGAGAACCCCCCCCTCTGAGTCAGTCCATTTAAAAACAAAGGTAGGGGGCGGGCCATGGTGGCTCATCGGCAAGAATGCTTGCCTGCCGTGCCAGAGGACCCAGCTTCAATTCCCGGTGCCTGCCCAAGTAAATAAAAAAATAATAATAGTAAAAATTAAAAAAAAAGCAAAGATAGGTTGACTTACCGTGGCCAGGGGAAGCGAAAAGAAGGCATCCTTTAAGTCCAGAACAGTGTAGACCTGCTGGCTGGGAGGTAACAGGCTCAAGAGCATATATGGGTTAGGCACAGTGGGGTGAATGGTTTCAATTCTTTTGTTCACCTGTCAGAGATCTTGCACTGGCTAGAAATCATCAGTCCCCAGTTTTTGGACTGGGAGAAGGGGGGTGTCCCAGGTCTAATGGCAGGGGACTAGAATACCTGCTTCCAGGAGTCTTTTGATATGGACTGCAGTGTCTCTTTTAGCCTTTAAGCTTATTTGGTATTGTCAGACTTTGATTGGGGTGGCTGTGCTAATCAGCTGGATAATAATGGGGGGCTGGTGGATGGTTAATCCTGTTAAGTTAGTTTTTGCCCATACACCTCATATTTTTCTTTAAATTCCCACAAATATGGGCCTGGGGCCAGCAGCACCACCTCTGCAGTAAGTAAATGCTCTTCTGATAAGGGGAAAGTGAGGAGGATTGCCAAGGGGTTTGTATTGAAGGAGAGCTTGGCTGAATCATTTTTGAAAGAGATGATGGCTTGTAATTTCTGGAGAAGGTCTCTCCCCAAAAGGGGGTATGGGTACTCTGGCATTAACAAGAAATGAGTGGGTGACAGTTCCTTCCCCAAGGTTAGTGATCTTAGTCTTAGTCCATGGGTAAGACTTTGTTTTTCCCATTGCTCCCTGTATGGGGATTTTTTTTCTTAGATATGGGCCATTCTCCTGCTGGAGGATGGAGAAGGTTGCCCCAGTATCTACAAGAAATTTTATAGGCTTGCCCCCGATTTCTAATGTGACTTTGGGCTCCCAGGGTCTCAACAGAATGGAGCCTCAACCCCATCAATTTGCCTCTTCAACCAGAAGAGGGGCCCATTTCATTCCTTTAAGTCTTCTTTTAGGGCATTCATTTTTCCAATGTCTGTTCTCTTTGCAGTAGGTGCATTGGTTTTTACCTAGACCCAACTTTTTCCTTGGTTTCCCTTTCTTTTCAATGGTTTCCCATCTGCCTTTTTGTTTTCCCTGTTCAGCCATTGCAGATATTAAAATTCTGGCTACTTTTTTTGGACTGCATGGTCACGGGGTCATCTCTGTTATTAAAAGTCTTTTGGGCAATCTCTATCAGTTCAGACAGCACTTTACCCTTAAATCCTTCTAATTTTTGTAATTTTTTTCTTATATCTGGGGCTGACTGGGTGACAAATGCTATATTTATGGCTCACCTATTTCCAGGGACCTCTGGATCTATAGGGGTGTACAAGTGGTATGCCTCAAGGAGGCACTCAAGGAAAGTGGCCGGAGACTCATCTGGCTTTTGTATGGTTTCACTTACCTGAGATAAGTTGGTCAGCTTCCTGGCTGCTGCTTGTATTCCCTGGAGCAGAGTCTGGTGATACTGATCTAGAGCCTCCTTACCTCTATCAGTGTTGGGGTCCCATCTGGGACAGGTGGAGGGGAACACAGCCTCTAATCAGGTTGATTCAGTGTTAGGTTGTCCATCAGGTCCAAGAATTAACTTCCTCACCTCTTTCCTGACTTGGTCTCATTCCTTGGAGGTGAAGAGGGCCTGGAGCTGTTGGCAGTCATCCCAGGTGGGCGGTGGGTTAAAGAGACAGTCTCCATGAGGGACATGAGTGCTTGGGGCTTTTCAGAGAAAGAGGGATTCTTGTTCTTTCAGTTATATAGATTGCTAGAGGACAAGGTGATATATACCATGAAAGGTGGGTGGTCATCCCCCGGGGCAGGGCCAACCTGCCTCAAGAGTAATTTGGAGCTCCAGAAGAATCTGGTGATTGTGCACCAGAAGAAGGGTGGTAAGCAGAGCCACTTCTGGTATGGGGTGGGGGAGAGACTGAAGGTCACCTCCCGGCTATTAAAAGGTCTGGTTGCTGCCTCTTGGCTGTTTTTACCCTCTGGTCTTAGAGGGGGCAGAGGGGCTGTTATGTATGGGGGAGAGCCCAGCAGGAGCAGATCCTCCGATGGTCCTATTACAATTGGGATCCCATTAGTCCTTTTTTTTTTTTTGAGAGGTTTTTATTAAGAGAGCCATTTTGGCTCTGGGAGGGTCTTTCCTTTTGGGACTCAAGGCAAGAACATAACCAGTTGGATTTTTCTGTTAAAATGTTAATCCAAATTAGTATATAGGGGATTTGGTCAGGGTGACTTGGATTATCAAAAGTTGTTCTTTGGAGTTTATAAACCACAGATAGATCTGTGGTTCCCTCAGGAGGCCACCCAGAACCAAAAATTGGCCACACCCATAAGCAGAATTTTTTCAAGCTGAAGGTGTTGACAGGGACTCTGTAGTCTCTGCCCTTCCACTGAAATTCCTGGAACTTTTTCAAAATAGCATTGAAGGGGAGTATAGACAGATAAAGTTGACTGACCAATGGCAATTATGACAAGCATGACACAGAATGTGACAGAATAACATAGAATGGAATGAGACCAACAGATGAGAAAAAGGACCACAAAATCCTTACCCTTCTTTGATACCTAACCAGAAGCCCTGGACAACATCTTGCTCCAGGACCTGACCTTGGAAGTAATGCTGCATCCAGTCTTCCAGAGGTCCCTGACCTGGATCCAGTAATAGACCTGTACTCGCTGGTGAGGTTCCCAGAAACATATGACTCCACCAGATTTTGTATAATTTCGGAGGGTCCTGTAGAACTGGCCCAGTTCCTGGTCCTTGCCTGGAGAGGAGGAACGTCTCCCTGAGGTCTTCCCCTAGGCTGGACCTCAGTTCCGGGGGTGGTCCCCAGGACCTGTGGTCACCAGGTGTCCCATTAGGTACGATCTCACTGGGGCCTCTAAATGTTGTGGGGCACTCCAAAAGAGAGACCACATAATTCAAAACTGCAAGCCAATTTGGAGTCTTTATTAGTCATCTGGTGACTGTCTCAGAAACTTCCAAGATGGAAGATTCAGAGAGCAGTCCCTAGAGGTTTTCAAGGTTTGCTTATAAAGGCTAAAATCATGTTGTGGTTTTGCAGTTGCTAGCAAGCAAGTGTATCATAGAAGCAGAAAAATGCCATTAGCTGTTGCCAAAACACATCCCATTCTCTCAGTTTCCTAACATTGGTTATTGTTTAACTCTTGGGGACATTCCGCCCCAATGTTGTGGGGACATTCCCTACTTGGGCCTGATTAATTGCTCCTGCTTGGGCCTGATTGATTCCTCCTGGCCCTCCACAGCTATACATACCACCTTAAACCATACCTAATTTCTAAATAAAAAAAATAATGCCCTGTATTTGACTGGAAACACATTAAATCTCTCCAGAAAAGGATGTAAATTGCTGGGTAATATTCATTCTTAAACTTGATATCTTACAACTTAAATAGCATAACATGAACAAAATAGCATTACAGTTCTCATTCCTGTAACTGATCACATGGTTGAAGTTCATATTTATAACTACCTTCTTCTGCTACTTATTCACAAGCACTTCAGCTGGCTGTGGTTTTTTGCCTGGTTGGTGACCCAAACCTTCATTCCTAAAGTTTCAGAGTCATTGGTAGTTCTGCCTGGATTGGGTTGTTGCAGTTTTCCATTGATTTTAATCACAGGACATGGTAGTACTAAAAGATGCCCTAGGGGATCTCCTATATTCCAAGAAAACTCTTCTTTACCTCCATTATGTAGTTGCAGTCCTACTTCCTTCTGATAGTCATGGTCAATTACCCCAGACAATAATGTAATCCCCTTCTTGGTTTGTTGATCCAGAGGCATAAGTAGCCCAAAGTGACCAGGTGGCAATCTTAACTTCCAGTTCAATGGTATCACTGTTGTTTCTCCTGGAGGAAGCACATCCCATTTTGGAACTAAAACGTGTAGACCAGCAGAACTCAGGGTAGCAGGGACAGGAAGCAAAAATTTTCCTAGTGGATCACTAGGGGTAATAGTGAGTGGTACCGCACCCATTTCCACCCCTTGGTTCCTGAACCCATGGATCCTGGCTGTGGGAGAAACAGCACCATACAGCGGACACTGATTCAGAGCATATACAGCTTCCTGGAGAACATTACCTCAGCCTTTCAAATTTTTGCCACCTAGTTGGCACCGTAATTGAGTTTTCAAAAAGCCATTCCACCGTTCTATCAATCCAGCTGCTTCTGGATGATGGGGAACATGGTAAGACCAGATAATTGCATAAGCATGTGCCCATTCATTTGCTGTGAAGCATGTTCCTTGATCAGAAGCAATGCTATGTGGAATATCATGATGATGGATAAGGCATTCTGTAAGCCCATAGATGGTAGTTTTGGCATAAGCACTGAGTGCAGGGAAAGCAAACCCATATCCAGAGTATGTATCTATTCCAGTTAGAACAAATCGCTGCCCCTTCCATGAAGGGAGTGGTCCAATGTAATCAACCTGCCACCATGTAGCTGGTTGGTCACCTCGGGGAATGGTGCCATATCGGGGGCTGAGTGTGGGTCTCTGCTGCTGGCAGGTTGGGCACTCAGCAGTGGCTGTAGCCAGGTCAGCCTTGGTGAGTGGAAGTCCATGTTGCTGAGCACATGCATAACCTCCATCCCTACCACCATGACCACTTTGTTCATGAGCCCATTGGGCAATGACAGGAGTTGCTGGGGAAAGAGGCTGACTGGTATCCACAGAACGGGTCATCTTATCCACTTGATTATTAAAATCTTCCTCTGCTGAAGTCACCCTCTGGTGGGCATTCACATGGGACACAAATATCTTCATGTTTTTAG
>PVIY010063999.1:0-10308 GCA_004026745.1 Myrmecophaga tridactyla | reverse complement strand
CAGCGCCTGCATGCACCTGATGATCTGGAAGATCCGCGAAGACGCCAAGACCAAGCGATGACGCCGCCCGCCCGCCCCGAGCCCCGCCCTCGCCCCGCCTCTTCCAAAACAGTGCAATAAATCTTGAGAGTTAGCCCTGTGCATCCGCCGCGCCAGGCAGTGGACAGGAGAGACGCGGGACGACACGGTGGCGGCCCAGCGAACAAGGCGAGAGCGACCGCAGCCCCGGGCCCCCCTGCAGCCGACTCCTGCACCCGCCCCGGGCCTCTGCCCCCCACTCTCCCCAGAGCTCAGTCCTTTCTGGAGACTGCTGTCGACTAAGTGGACGGCCCTGCCTGTCCCTCCACCCACCCTCCAGCTCAGCCTCCACCTTGGCCCCGCCCCACTGCTGTTCCTCTTGATGTGGGGGGGTGGGGGACAGGCAGGGTGGCCGTGGGTTTGTTCGAGACAGGGCTTGTCTTTTTTTATTTTGTATTGCTATTTTTATTATTTTTAATTTAAACCTGATGACTTGCACAGTTCTCTCCCCCCACCCGGAGGGGGCAAGACCCTGGTGCTGTCTTCCCTCCGGGCCAGGGGAGGAGGGGGAGCGGCCGGCCCGCGCCCCGAAGCCACATGCTGCTGGGACCCACCGCTTGCACGGAGGGACTCGGCGGAAGCCAGGACATGGGCTCTGCCCTCCGCTCTCCAGGCGGCCGAGCCTGCCTTCGGGACCACCGGCCTCAGGAGCCAGAGGCTTAGCCCCCGGGTGGGTCCTCACCTCCCGCAGCCCACCTGGACTCCTGTGACCTCTGAAAACCAGGCCAGACCCTCCCGCCGGCCTCCAGACACTATCTCCCCTCCCTGGGGCCTCTGCAAAGGCCCTGCCCCTGCCCTGCCCCCTCCCCACCCCCGGGCAGGGATAAAATAAATGTTTGTATGGATTTTCGATCTTGTGCTTTGTGGTGGTTTGGGTGACAGCCGTGTGGGCACCTGGCTCCGTGTCCCTGTGCCTGCTGGGCGAGGGGTGTTGCATAAGGCAGTCTTCAGGAGAGCCACCCCTTGGGGCCTCTGGATTTCTGACCCAGAGCTGGGGGAATCACAGTTTGGGGAGCCCCAGTGAGAGGCAGGGGACAGGGACCCACCAGCCAATGGGTTGGCTTGGTGCACCATGGGGGTGGGCAGGAGTCCTGTCAAGGATGCTCAGGAGGGCCCCACATGCAGCCCTACTCCCATGGAGGGGAGGGGAAGGGCTCACTGTGAGCCTGCCTCTCTGGCTGGTGGGTGCCCCTAATAGCTGGGGGGAGCCAGGCTGGACAGGCCCCTCGCGTGGAATTGAGTTGGCTCGTGGGGAGTGGGAGGCTCAGGGGCGTGTGGGTCCTCACTCTATTTTTATTTAAAATGATAAAAGCCAAGCCAAAAAGAGTCCCGGGAATAGATGCTGGAGCACCTTCAGCCCTGGGAACCTGGGGGCTGGAGCCGAAAGGACTGAGGACTAGGACTACCTGGGACAGGGGACAGGGGACACGGGGAGGGAGGGGTTGGGGGACAGGCAGACCCAGGTACCTGGAATGCTGGTGCGTGCCCAGACCCCATATCTAGTCTCAGAGTGGCAGAGGTCTTATCTCCCCTGTCCCGCTGCCCTGCCCCTGAGATTGTCCCCCACCTAGGGCTCCCACCCCTGACTCTTCCATAGCACCCCGCGGCACTCACCCTCCCTGACCGGCTCAAGCCACACCCTCTCCGGCCTGGTGCACCGCACGATGAGGCCCCGCCCCTGGTCCCGCCTACCGGGCACTAGCCACGCCCCTCCGACCAGCTCTCGCCGCTACGAGGCCCCGCCCTCTGCCAATCCCGCCGCCGAACCCCGCCCTCTGGCCCGCCCTGCCCGGAGGCTCCAGCTTGTGTGCCCTCGTTCGAGGCCCCGCCCTGCCCCCAGTCCCACTCCTCCCCCCCGCCCCCTGTCCCGCTCCTCCCTGAGGCCCCGCCCCCTGCTCTCCTTGCGCCAGGCCCCGCCCTTTGTTGGTCCCTACCCCGAGGCCCCGCCCTCTGTCCCCCAACCGAAGCCCCGCACGCTACCTCTCCAGCCCCGAGGCCCCGCCCACTACCTACGCGAGGCCCCGCCCTCTGCCTCTACCCCAAGGCCCCGCCCCAGCCCGCACCGCGCTGCCCGTTTCAGGCGGCTTGCGCGGGGTAACAGCCGCCCGCCACCGCCGCCCTGGACCGCCCCGGCCCGGCCCGCGCAGGTGAGCGGCGGCCCCCACTGCCCTGCGTCCCGGGCGTCCGCGGCCCAAGCCTGCGCGGCGGGCGCGACGGGGAAAGGTGGGGGTTGAGGTGAGCGGGGCACACCTGGGCGGCTTCGGCCCCCACCTGCAGCCCCAGCCGGGCCCCTCAGTGGGGTCGTCCCGGCTCCGCGTCTCACCGAGCCCCTCCTCCCGAGCCTCCCTCCCGGTATAGCACCAAAGCTGGATCCCAGCCAGGGCCGCTCCCCTCAACCCCCGCCCCCAGGCCTTGGGGACCCAGGTGACTCAGATGCCAGCAGGCCCTGCCCCGGGAGGTTTTGGGGTTCAGCAGGCAATCCCGGCAGGGCAAGAGGCAGAAGGCAGACAGGACATTGCATGGAGCTGCAATGTGGGATGCCCCGGGCGGAGGGGGCGCCCAGAGGAGGCACGTGCCCCAACCTGGAGGGTGGGGGCCGCCTGAGCTGAGACTGAGACGGGAAGGATGAGGAGACGCTGAGCGGGAGGCTGCGGGGTGGGCGGGGCCACGGCCCCCTTGGCGAGGGGCAGCTCGAGGATGTGCAGCGATCAGCGATGATGGATGCCTGTGGTGTGTAGTCTGGGTCACTCTGGGAGCAGCCCTGGAGGGACCAGACCAGGGCGAATTCCACCCACGAGTGGCCAGGTGCCAGCCTCTGCCTCCTCCATCAGGGCTTGCTGGCACACACCCCCCTCCATGCCCCCCAGGGAAGCTGTGCCTGGCTGACCAGATCCTGCCCCAAGCACCCCAAGATCACACGCAGGCTTCATGTACAGGGTTCACCATTTAATATATAACCCTGGGCCCACATTTAGTCGGTCAACAAACATTTACCAAGTGCCTAAAACTGATGTTGAGCCCTCCACTGGGCACTGGGTGCCAAGGGAGCTGGTGTGGCAGCAGGGGCACCAGGCGGGAGGGTGGGAGTGGTTGCCCTAGCCAGAGGTGATGGGGGGCAAGGGCAGGGCCAAGGGGTGGACGGTGGTGGACGGTGGTGGGGGCAGGTTGTATTGAGGGACTGTGGTGGGGGGATTGGTGGAAGCGGGGTTGTTGGAGTCTTGGACACAGGCTGGGTGCCTGAGTATGACCTGTGGCCTCTGTCCCCCCACCAGCACCACCATCATGGGCAGCCTCAACCACCGGGAAGTTCTAGAAGATGACAAGAACTCAGGTGCATGTCGCGGGACCCAGGGCCAGACTAAAGGGAGGATAAGGTGGGGGGTGGGGGTAGATGAAGGGGCATTGTGAAGTATAATAGCCTATAGGCCCATGGCAGAAGTGGGGGGAATGGGGAGAACCCCTCCCAGAACCCGCGATGACAGGTCTAGCATGGGATTCTCACCTGGCTACAAACACTGAATGTTTGACTCAGGATTTGGAAGTTGCAAGCCCAGAAAGCTCTGAACTGCCCAGGCTGGGTGGGTATTCTCAGACACCTCGGAGCCTGTCAGTGGCCCCTGTTCTACCCCATCTGTAGAACGGGCGTTAGTAGGTCTCTGTTCCCCAGGTCCGTGGGATCGGCCCACAGCTCAGGGTGGGAATGGGCGGGGGTGCAGATTTCAGATTCACTTGTTCTTCCCGAGCATCTTCTCAGTTGCAGGGGCCAAGTCGGGCCCTCAGTCTTATCCTCGGCCCCTCCTGTTTGTTTACCGACTCCGACATCCCTGGCCGCGAGCTGGGAATCCCCAGTGCCTGGGTCCCCTGGGGGCCCATTAGTCTTCCCCTGGGGGATCATTAGATAGTGTTTGTCTTGGGTCCCATGTGACGTCCTTCCGGCCCCGCTTCAGCGTTCACCTGGGTGGTGAAGGCCAACAACAGGTACTACCACTGGCAGTTCAAGGAAAAAGTCTTCCTGTGTTTCCAGAGGAACAGATACAAGGTGAGTGCCATCCCTGCCTGTCCTGGGCGCAACCCCAGGCACAGAGCTTCCTGACCCTCTGTATCTTCCTCGACCAAGTGGGTGCTCCCCCTGCCCCTCCCCCCCCAATGGGGCTGCCAGCATCAATCAGCTTTGGTTGCCCACCCCCCTTGGCCCCGGTCATGGTTTTACTTTTTGTGCTTCCAAGTTCTGTCTGCATTTGTAGCTGCTCGATGTGTATTTCAACCACAAGCACCGAGGGCCCCTGTCCTCACCGAGTCATAGGTTTATGTGTGGATCATAGGCTTCTGCTTTGCCCCTCCACAGTTTGCATTAAAATAAAAAGTAATCCACGCCCCTTACAATGCAATCTGTCCATCGGAGCCCTACCCAGAATCCTCTTGTATGTATCTCACTTAGGAAAAATACCGGAGTCAGGGTTCCAAGATTCTTTACGTTAAGTGGGTGTTCAATTAATACTGGCTTGAGGCCTTGCATTCAGTAGGCAATCAATTAATGCTGGCACAAGACCTTGCATTTGATAGGTGCTCAATTAATGCTGACTTGAGACCTACATTCAATAGGCACCCACTATATGCTGTATCAAGACTTTGTATTCAGTAGGTTAATGCTCTCTTGAGCCTACATATTCGGTTGGCATTCAATGCAGTCTCGAGATCTTGTATTCAGTAGGTGCTCAGTTAATGCTAGCTCAAAGGCTTGAGTTCAGTAGGTGTTCAGTTTTAATGTTGGCTTGTGACCTTGCATTCAGTAGATGTTTAATAAACATTGGGATTATACCCCTGGGTGTGTGTGGGGTGAAACCAAGGTGGGATAGATGGACAGCGTGGGGGCTCCCCTGGGCCTACGCGGTGACCTTCTGGGCCGGACATCTCTTGTTCCAGACCAATGCCATCCGCACGGCCAAGTACAGCATTTTCACCTTCCTGCCCCTGAACCTGTACGAGCAGTTCCACCGCATGTCCAACCTCTACTTCCTCCTTGTCATCATTCTCCAGGTGGGGCAGGGTGGGGGCGGCCCTGGGGTCCATGTGGAGGACAGCTCAAGGTTCACAGCCTGTTCCCACACCATTCCATCTGCCTGTCCTTTCCCCAGTTGAATCCCTATCCTGGAGAATGGATATGCCACTGCCTCCAGGAAGCCCTCCCGGACCACCCTCTCGGCATTATTTTGTAGAACTGGGGTGCCTCCACTATATATTCATCTGGGAGGTTCATGAGTAAATATCAGGCTCCCCTCAGACTGCAGGTGCCCTGAGGGTGGGGCCTTCATGGCTGGTTCCCCACTGCCCCACCCAGGGCCTGGCAAACAGGACACACTCAACCCATGTTGAATTATGAAAGCTGACTGATGAGCCTTCCAGGGCCATTTCCTAGGTCCCTGGGTAGTCTTGGCCAGGGTGGGGCTGCTCTCCTCCCTCTCAGCAGGCGGGCTCTATCTCCAAGCACCCCTCACCCCCGCCCAGCATCTCATTTCTCCTCTGGGTAAAGTGAGACACTCTGCTTTCCCCCATCAACTCAATAAGCACATATTGAGCACTGGCTGTATACACACCCTAAGTTGGGTGCTGGGAACCCAGCAGTGACCCTGACAGAGACAGCGATCCCTGCCCTTAAACCAAGTGATGGGCCCAGCAGGGTGGGGTGCCTTGGAGGAGATGACAGGGCACGGAAAGAGGGGTTTGCTGGGGAGAGGGGGCCCTGGCCGGGCAGCGTCAGGCAGAGAGAGGGGCTGGAGGGGGCCGTTCCGAGGCCCGTGGGTGGGGAGAGGGCGGGCCGAGGCCGAGGTGGTCAGTGGGTGGCTCAGAGCAGCCAGGGTGCCAAGCCGCGGAAGGGCGGATGGTCCGGCCAGGCTGGCCCACGTGACCCTCCCGTCTGTTCAGACCATCCCGGAGATCTCCACGCTGCCCTGGTTCACCCTTTTCGCCCCGCTCGTCTGCCTGCTGGTCATACGCGCCTCCCGGGATCTGGTGGACGACATTGTAAGTGGGGCCAGCGAGGGGCTGGCTCTGCCGACCCAGAGCCCCGCAGCCCTAGGCTGTCCTAGCTGCGCACGCGCGCGTGTGTTTTCCTTTCAACTTTTGCACTTTGAAGTAATTTCCAATCTGTACAACGGTTGCAAACATAATCCAAACCCCATACAGAGAACTCCAACGTTTCCCCCTACCCCAGATCTCCAGATCCACCAATTTTAACATTTTGCCACATTTTCCTTGCGTCACTCTGTCTGTCTGTCTACCTGCCTACCTACCTGTCATCTATTTCCTGAACATTCGAGTTCGGCTTTGTATACACCCTGCTCCTTGAGCAGTGACTATTTCCGTGTAATTCCCTAAGAACAAAAATACTTGTGTAACCACCTTAAATGCGGTTGACGATTTCAAGACATTGAACATTGGTCTAAAACTTTCCGTCTGTGGTCCCATATTTTCATATGTCCCAGCAACGCCCTTTTCAGCCTTTTCTTTAGGTCCCGCCCAGGAGTGCAATTAATATTGCGTGTAATTGTCCTGGTTTCTTTAGTTGCTCTTTCTTTTCTTCAACTGTGGAAACATATATAAAAAATATATACAAAACATATATAAACAATTTCCCATCATGAACGCCTCCCAAGCAGGCAGTTCAGTGGGATTAATTGCATTCCCAATACGGAGACACCCCCTCCCCCCCGTCCGGCAGGGGCTGCCGTGGCCGTTTTATTTTGGCAGCCTCCCACTCGAGGGGGACGAGCTGGTCACCATCCGTCAGCCCAATGATTCTGGTGGCCCTGGTAGGTGCAGTCAGTCCCTCCTTCTCCTGCCAGTGGCCATTAGTCCTGCAGCCCCCAGCCCTGGGGGTCCCTGGGCAGACACAGTGCAGGTGGGGTTTGGTAGATAAGGATGCCTGCATTCCTGGGTGTCCTCGTGGGAAGGAACTGCTGGTCTGCAGCTGGGCAGTTACCTAGGCAGGGCAGGGCCCCCCAGGGCAGGGGGGAGAGAAACTGGGGGATATAGGCAGGGCATCTTTCTGACCACGCCCCCTCTTGATCCAGGGGCGGCACAGGAGTGACAAAGCCATCAACAACAGGCCCTGCCAGATCCTACAGGGGAGAAAGTGAGGCTGGGGATGGTGGCAGCAGGGGTGGGTGTGGGGAGAGGAGTGGGTGGGGGGTCTTATCCAGGCAAAGGAGACACCAGCTCCCCACCCCAACCCTGGGTCAGAATGGCAGGAGGGGTCGCCCGGTACAGTGTCTAAAGTCCAGATGCCCTCGTCAACTCTGACAGGGGGACCCTGGCCAGCACTTATTAGGCACCTGTTGTCTTCCAGCCCCAGGGTCAGCCCCGGGATGGGAACAGAGAAGCCCAGGGCCCTTGACCCCTGCAGAGCTCAGAGTTCGGGTCCTGGACCCAGTACCCAGCATATAGCTGGGAGGAGGGAGGAGGAAAATTGGGGGTCAGGGGGGACAGTGGGGGAGCTTCCCAGAGTCAGTGGCCTGCAGGAAGGGGCCCTGTGCAGCAAGGCACCTCCAGGGGTACTGTGGAGGGAGTCCGGGGTCCCGGAGCTAGGCCTGGAGAGGCCCCTCCTGCACTTAGCACCTCCATCCCTCAGCTTCCTGTGGAAGAAATGGAAGGACCTGTGCGTGGGCGACGTGGTGTGTCTCCACAAGGAGAGCATTGTCCCGGTGAGCTCAACCCAGACGCCCCTCAGCAACCCCCAGACCGGCCCGAGTGCTCCCCACGGGGCAGAAGCTGCCTTCCCTCCCCTCCCCCCGCCCCCACCGGCTGGGAAGTCGCTCCCACCTTGGGTGCCCCCTTGCTGCCACGCTGCCCCTGTTCTCCCAGGCTGACCTGCTCCTGCTGGCCAGCTCGGAGCCCAGCAGCCTGTGCTACGTGGAGACAGCTGACATCGATGGGTAAGAAGCCGCGTCTCCCCTGGGGCTGGGGGTGCAGGGTGGGGGAGGTGCAGGGTGCAGGCACGAGGCCCAGAGCATCCCCTCCCATCCCCACTTGCCAGGGTCCGCCCCCTGAGCGTTTGCAGGGGGTGGCCTGCAAGGCCCTAAAAATGAAACGGAGGAAGGAATCCGCCTTCTTAGCACCACATTTCTGGAGGCCCCACTGTGCGCTAGGCCATGTTGCCCCGAGGGCGAGAAGGCCTGGGCTTGGGCCACAGCTCTCTGCAGAGGCCTCCGTGCCGTGCTGATAGCTGGCACGCAGTAGGGGCTAGGCGAAAATGTTCGAGGGATCCCGGAGGCAGGGGTTGGGGCTGCTGGCCCTGCTGCTGTCGGCCACCACTGCCTGCTCTTCTCACTGCCAGGGAGACCAACTTAAAGTTCAGACAGGCCCCAACCATCACCCACCACGAACTGACCACTATCAAGAGGATGGCGAGCTTCCAGGGTGGGAGTTTTGGGTGACGGTAATGGGGGAGGAGGCTGGAGGGGAAGGTGCTGGGCGGTGTCCGGGTGGCCATGCAGTCAGCGCTCAATAATTGCTTGTTCTCATGCTCATTTGCCGACTCTTGGGGTCAGGATAGTTTTTAGCAGGCCTGCTATCCCAGGCCTATTTTGTGTCCCCCATATCAGTTTACAAGTTGGAGCATTTTTGGTAATGTTGTCCCAAAACATGCTGTAGCCTGGTTAGGTTTTTTTTTTTCAATTATTTTTAAAAACAGTATGACATTAAAACAAACAATAGGTACCCATCCCCACCCCCCACCCCTACCTCCCGCTTCTGGAAAATGACATCTTGGCTTTGCATTTGTCTCCTGCTGTTTCCTGGTATTGATTCTCCTGTGTGTGTGGACATCCCTTCTTTTCTTTCATCTCACACATTTATTGAATGCCTACTGTGTGCCAGTTGCTGGGCTGTGTCCTGGGGTCGCAGCATGTGCAAATCAAGCCTGGCACCTGCTCTCACAAGATTCACAGATATTAATGGCATCATTACACGAATCAGTGTCTAGATACATCCAGGATCAGAATTCAAGGGAGGGAGCTATAGGGTGGTGGGTGGAGAGACTGCTCCAGTTGCAGGATCAGGGAAGGCTTCCCTGAGGAGGTGTGAGTCGTAGAAAGCCTTCCTGGAAGAGGGAATAGCACATGCAAAGGCCCTGAGGCCCAAGAGGCTAGTTTTGGACACTCTCAGGGGAGGCTGTGTGTCGGGGTTGGAGGAGCCAGTGGGTCAAGTTCCTCTCCAGAGCTGCCCCACCCAATTGGAGGAAGGTGACAGGGAGCCTAAAGTAAAGGGCTGAGCCCAGCCATGCTCTCAGGCTGCTGACTGCCTGACCCCCACAGGCAAGATCGTGTGCGAGGAGCCCAACAGTCGGATGCACGATTTTGTGGGGTGTCTGGAATGGAAGGGCAAGAAGTATCCCCTGGACAGTGGCAACATCCTCCTACGTGGTTGCAAGATCCGCAACACGGACACCTGCTATGGATTGGTCATCTATGCTGGTATAGCCTCTGTGGGGCCTGAGGAGCCTGGGCTGCCATGTTAAAAGGGGTGGGTAAGACCCTAAAGCAGTTGGTGAGATTCTGCAAAGCCAGGTCTGGCTGCCATGGATCTGTTGGGTGAAATAGGGCTCCTGGCCTGGCTTTCCTTTGCCCTGGGTTTTGAAATGATAAGAAGGGGCATCTGCAGCCAGCACCCTTGTTTTGGTTAGGGAAAATGGGTTGCTTGTGTGGAGAGCAAAGCTGGATGGACAGATGGAAGGATGGATAGATGGGCAGGTGGATGGACAGAAGGATGGACTGATGGATGGATAGATAGATGGATGGTTGGAAAGATAGATGGATGTAAGGATGAGATAAATGGAAGGGTGGATGAATGGATGGATGGATGGATGAATGGAAGGAAGGATGGATGTACGTATGGAGGGATAGAAGGAAGGAAGAAGGGGTGAATAGATGTATGGATGGAAGGATGGATGGATGGAAGGAAGGAAGGATGGAAGAATGGATGGATGAATGGTTGGAAGGATGGCTGGATGGATAGGTGAATGGAAAGATAGAAGGATGGATGGATGGATGGAAGGATGGATGGAAGGATAGCTGGATGGCTGGATGGAAGGATGGCTGGATGGATAGATGTATGGAAAGATGGATGGATGGATGGATGAAAGGAAGGATGGAAGGAAGGAAGGATAGATGGATGGAAGGATGGAAGGATGGCTGGATGGATAGGTGGATGGAAAGATGGATGGATGGATGGATG
>PVIY010063998.1:0-10304 GCA_004026745.1 Myrmecophaga tridactyla | reverse complement strand
TCACCACCATCCATTCACAAACCTTTTCCAAACAGAAACTCTGCACCAATTAAGTAACTCTGTACCTGGTAACCTGTGTTCTAGTTTCTGTATGAATTTGCTTCTTCTAATTATTTCATATCCATGAGATCATACACTATTCATCCTTTTGTTTCTGACTTATCTCACTCAACATGGAGTCTTCAAGGTTTATGTATGCTGTCACATGTATCAGAACTTCTTTCCCTTTTATGGTTGAATAATATTCCATCATATGTATACACTACATTTCATTTATCCATTCATTGTTGATGGACACCTGGGTTGCTTCCATCTTTAGGCAATGGTGAATTATGCTGCTGTGAACATCAGTGTGCAAATGTCTGTCCTGCTTTCAACTCTTTTGGGTATATATCTAGTAGAAGCATTGCCAGGTTATATGGTAGTCCTATATTTAGTTTTATGAAGATCTGCCAAACTGCCTTCTACAATGGCTACGCCATTTTACATGCCCACCAGCAATGAATGAGTTTTCCTATTTCTCCACATCCTCTCCAACAGCTGTGATTTTCTGTTTTTGATAGTAGCCATTTTACTGGGTGTGAGATGGTGTCGCATTGTGGGTCCGACTTGTATTTCCCTGATGGCTAAGGATGCTGAGTCCACATCCCACTTTGCGTGGAGAGGAAGAAGTCTTTCACCGTTTGGAATTTGATCTGAAACTCTGGTGGAGACAAAAGTGGAACCCACAGTTCAGTGACAAGAGACTGGCTTCAAGGAAGTTGCTGAAAGTTCAGGATTTCACAGGATAGGGTCTTGAGCAGTTGCGGAAATGTTAAAGAACAAGTTACTCTAGAGGAATAGGAGGGAATAGGGAAGAAGCTACTGGGTATTTAGACCAAAGCAGGGTTTTCCCACAACTCAATATTTAGTTTCCTAAGGAACTACCAAACAGTCTTCCATAGTGACTGTAGCAATATACATTCCACGAGCAGTGCACAAGTGTCCCAGTTTCTCCACATCCTCTCCAGCACTTAGAGTTTCCTGTTTGTTCAATAGCAGCCATTCTTATAGCTATCTTATTATAGTGTTGATCTGCATTTCCCTTATAGTCAGTGAAAATGAGCATTTCTTCATCTGCTATTGAGCCATCTGTATTTGCTCTTCAGAAAAATGCCTATTCATATCTTTAGCCCATTTTATAATTGGGTTGTTTGTTCTTTTGGTTGAATTGTATGATTTATGTTCATAGGATATCAAATCTTTGTCTGATGTGTGATTTCCAAATATTTTCTCCCATTGAGTTGGCTGCCTCTTCACCTTTTTGACAAAGTCTTTTGAGATGTAGAAGCATTTGATTTTGAGGTGATCCAATTTGTCTGTTTTTTCTTTTGTCACTTGTGCTTTGGGTGTAAAGTTTAGGAAGCTACCTCCTATTACTAGGTCTAGAAGATGATTCCTACATTTTCTTCTAGAAGCTTTATGGTGCCAGTGTTTATATTTGGGTGTTTTGGTCCACTTTGAGTTAATTTTTGTATAGGGTATAAGGTAAGGGTCCTTTTTCATTCTTTTGGCTACTGATATCCAGTTCTCCCATGCCCATTTACTGAAAAGACTATTTTGTCCCATTTCAGTGGATTTTGGGGCCTTGTCAAAAAAATCAGTTGACCAAAGATTTGGTGGTCTATTTCAATGCTCTCAATTTATTCCATTGGTCAATTCATCTGTCTTTGTGCCAATACCATACTGTTTTGACCACTGTGACTTTATAAGTATTAAAGTCAGGAAGTGTCAAACCTCCCACTTTGTTCTTTTTTAAGATGCTTTTAGCTATTCAGGGTCTCTTTCCCTTTCAGATAAATTTGGTAACTAGCTTTTCCAAGTCTTCAAAGTAGGTTGTTGGAATTTGGATTGGTACTCCTTTGAATTTGTATATCAATTTGGGTAGAAGTGACATCTTAACTCCATTTAGCCTTCCTATCCGTGAACAGGGAATGTCTTTCCACCTATTTAGATCTTCTTTGATTTCTTTTAGCTGTGTTATTTAGTTTTCTGTGTATAAGTCCTTTATGTCCCTAGTTAAGTTCATTCCTAAGTAGTTGATTCTTTTAGTTGCTATTTTGAATGAAATGTTTTCCTTAATTGACTCCTCAGTTAGGTCATTGCTTGTGTATCGAAACGTTACTCATTTTTGCATGTTAATTTTATATCCTGCCATCTTGCTGAATTTGTTTATTAGCTCAAGTAACTTTGTCGTAGATTTCTCAGGATTTTCCAAGTATAGTATCATGTCATCTGCAAATAATTAAAGTTTTACTTCTTTCTTTCCAATTTAAATGCCTTTTATTTCTTTGTCCTGCTTGATTGCTCTAGCTAGAACTTCTAGCACAATGATGAATAATAGTGGGGACAGACATTGTCCCTGTCTCATTCCTGACCTTTCTTAGGGGGAAAGCTTTCAGTTTCTTTCCATCGAGCATGATGCTGGCTATGGGTTTTTCATAAATGCACTTTATCATATTGAGAAAGTTACCTCTGCTTCCTATTTTTTGAAGTGTTTTTGTCAGAAAAGGATGCTGAATTTTGTCAAATCCTTTTTCAGCATCGATCAAGATGATCATGTGATTTTTCCCTTTTGATTTGTTAATGTGCAACATTATGTTAATTGATTTTCTTGTGTTGAACTATCCTTGCATTCCTGGTATAAACCCCATTTGGTTGTGGTGTACAATTCTTTTATTGTGTTGTTGGATTAAATTTGCAAGTATTTTGTTGAGAATTTTGGCATCTATGTTCCTTAGGGAAATTGGCCTGTAGTTTTCCTTTCTTATAGCATCTTTACCTGGTTTTGATATTAAAATGATATTGGCTTCAGAAAATAAGTCAGGTAGTGTTCTTCTTCCTCAATTTTTTTGGAAAAGTTTGAGCAGGATTGGTATTAGTTCTTTTTGGAGTGTTTGATAAAATTCCCCTGTGAAGTCATCTGGCCCTGGGCTTTTCTTGTAGGAAGATTTTTGATGACTGATTGAAACTTTTTATTTTTGATAGGTTTGTTGATATCTTCTGTTTCTTCCTGAGACAGTGTACCTTGTTTGTGTGTTTCTAGGAATATTTCCATTTCATCTGTGTTGTCTAGTTTGTTGGAATATAATTGTCCAGTGTCATCTTATGACTTCTTTTATTTCTTCAGGGTTTGTGATAATGCACCCCTTCTCATTTCTGATTTTGTTTATTTGCATCCTCTCTCTTTTTTTCTTTGTCAGTCTTTCTAGTGGCCCATCAGTTTTATTGATTTTCTCATATTGATTCTTCCTATTGTTCTTTTGTTCTCCTATTCATTTAACTCTGCTTTAATCTTTGTTATTTCTCTTCTTCTATTTCCTTTGTGGTTAGTTTTCTGTTCTTTCTCAAGTTCCTCCAAGTGAGCAGTTAAGTCCTTGATTTTTTTGTTCTTTCTTGTTATGTAATATATGCATTTAGGGCAATAAATTTCCCTCTCAGCACAGAATTTGCTGCATTCCTTAAGTTCTGATATGTTATATTCTCATTTTCATTTGTCTCCAGATAACTACTGATTTCTCTAGCAATTTCTTCTTTGATCCACTGGTTATTTAAGAATATATTATTTAATCTCCATATACTTGTGAAAGTATTATTCTTCGGGGGTTATTGATATCCACCTTCATTTCATTGTGATCAGAGACAGTGCTTTGAATAATTTCAATGTTTTTAAATTTATAAAGACCTGTTTTGTACCCCAGCATATGATCTATCATGGAGAATGTTCCATGAGCACTAGAAATGAATGCATTTCCTTGTGTTTTGGGGTGCAATGGCTTATATATGTCTGTTAGGTATAATTCATTTATCAGGTTGTTTAACTTTATTTCCTTGTTGATCTTCTGGCTGGTTGTTCTATCTATGGAGGAGAGTGATGAATTGAAGTCTTCTACTATTACTGTTGAAACAACTATTGGTCCCTTCAGTTTTGCCAATGTCTGTCTCATGTACTTTGGAGCTCCTTGATTGGGAGCATAAACATTTATGATTATTTCTTCTTGGTGAGTTGTCCCTTTTATTAATATATAGTGTTCTTCTTTTGTCTCTTATGATACCTTTAAAGTCTATTTTTTTCTGATGTTAGTATAGCTACTCCTGCTTTCTTTTGGTTATAGCTTGCATAGAACATCTTTTTCCATCCTTCACTTTCAATCTATTTGTGTCCTTCACACTAACATTTTTTTTATCACCTATTTATTCAGCACCCGCTATATGCCTTGTGCCTGGTGGCAGAGGGCAAGTGAGTGAGTCAGCCCTGGAAGAGCTGGGACATGACGCCGGCAGATAATCCCCAGGCATTGTCATGAAGGCTCTACTGGAAGCGAGTGTGACCAGCGGAGTCTAGGGGACGGGTGGGCAGCGCCGCGTTGGCCCTGATAGAGACCAGTGCTTAACTGGGCTGCCGTGGTGAAAACCCGTGCAGGTGGCCTGGGACAAAGGCTCGGGCTGCTCCAGTGTGGTGTCCCCGGACCGTGGGTGCTTCCAAGTAAGCCTGTCTTTCTCGTGGCACAGGACTTTCCATCTGACGCCATCCAGGCCTGGGCTCCACGCTCTCCTGCCCCCCCCCCATATGTATCCCCAGACACAAAGCAAAACACACCCCAGAACCAGGCACAGAACCGCATGGTCTTCTCACTCTCTCTCCTTCCCCCTCTCGTCTCTGTCCCTCCTTCCCTCTCTTTCTCCTCCTCTTCCTCCCTCTCTTTGTCTCTCTAACCCCTTCCCTCTTCCCTCTCCCAGTTCCTGCCCGTGTTCTCTCCCTGTCCTGTTATCGCCCGCATCACCACTTCTCATATCTATCTGCTGACATAGTTGATGCTGTACAGTGCTCTTAACTCTATTTTTATCCCTGTGTCTTCCACCTCTTGTCACCTTGCCCATGTTCTTTAGATTTTAACAGGCAGAGACACTGATCTTCCAAAGACAGAGCTGGCCAAATGGCATCAGCTTCTCCTCCACTCTCTCACCACAGTTGGCAAGTCCAGCAAGTGCAGCATTTATGGTGCAATCTTCAGCAGTTCCCCTCTTTTCTCTCTGACCCCATTAGTACAAACCTGGTGCTGCTAATGCATTGATCACACATTAGCAACATTAAATTAATATTTCAATGTGGTTAAATTCAGTTTGGGATCGTCCATATCAGGCTCTCCGAGAGGGGCAGTGAGTGGTACTCTTCCTTCTCATTTGGGATATGAGCAAATTGAGGGGAAGAAGTGGCCAAACGTCAAGTTTATTCCTGATAGAGGCTGAACTGGATGGGTAGCTTGGTGCCGGGAAGGGTCTGAGAGCTGGACGTCAGCGCTGGGCCGAGCAGCCCTCCTCTCCAGGCCCTGGCCTCCCTGGGGTGCCGGCAGCCCTCCTGTCCTCGGGGAGCCAAGCCCCGAGAGGTACTGCTTGGCCACCAAGCACCCCAGTGGCTCCTCTCACACTCTAGTGACCTGTGCCTAGGGACCCCTGGACAGGTCATCCTCGGGAGAGCCAGACCCCCTTCACCACATCCACAGCCTGAAACAATTTGCCTTTGCTACACACCACCCAGCATTATTTTGGCTTTCTCCTGAAAGCTCTATTTACCAGTGTATTTTATCCCTGAAAAGGATCCTATGTTTGGGGGAAGGGTAAAGATTTGAAAATACTGAAGAAACAGAGCTTTCTTTGAAGTTATGACTGGTTGGTAGTGAATATTACCATAAATAACGATTCTTGTCTCTTCTTGTTATATTTACAATAACCTTTTATGACATATTCTGGGAAAATACAAACAAAACCAAAAACACAGACATAAAATGGAAAAGGCTGACCTGATTTTTATGCTGGAAGAAAAAATTAAAATATATTTTGAAAGTAGCGCAAGCATGGCAGTGATCCAGTATTAAACTTAATTATGTGCTGCTTTAAAATGCATACTGGATCATTTGGCAAAAATTACACATTATGTGTTATGGACATTTTCCTTTTTGATGGTTGAATGTGAAATATTTGCTATGCTAAATGTGATTTAATACTTCACATTTTTTCTTCCTATAAATTATTGATTTAAAATCTGTATGCTACTTTAATTCATAAAATAATAATATAGAGAAATTATGGCACTTTATATCCTGAAAGGAATGTGCAAACTTAAACGAATGATGCAGGCAGCACCACTGGAGATGGTGACAGACCACATACACTTTATTTCCGTGAGAGTCACACAAATTACTCTGTTTAGAAATTGTACATATCTAGAAAATACAACTTCCAGAGGAGAAGGGAGCCTTTAACTACGGGCTAAACAAGAATTCCCAGAAAATGGAACAGGGAACCCTCCTCTCACAGGATGCAGGGGTGGAACAGTATACATTTTAAACGAAACATCTGTACACAAACAGAGGAATTAGCATTTTGAAAGCAATGCACCACCTACCCCCCCCGCTCATAGGCTACTTGCAAGGGAGACCAGAAAACCTAGGAGGCCGTTTGTCCCCTGAGATTTGTTTTCCTTTATAGAAGTCGCAAAATACCATTTTACTTTATTTAAATGTGTCTTAGGGAGGACTTGTGAAGGAAAAGGATTGCTTAGGAAGGAAGGAAGGAAGAAAATGGCAAAAAGGAGGAACTCAGCATGACCTAAACTGTTCTAAGCCCCATGCACCTTTCTACACTGAAAACCGGGGCTGCAGTTTCTCTCTCAGCTGGTGGAGTGTCCCCCCGGGGCACCCTGTGGCATCTGCCCTGGTGACCCGGGCGTGGTCTCCAGGCCGCTGGCTGCCTCCTGCCCTGCTGGGCTGGGGTGAAGGGCCGCCTTCTCTGTCGGGTTCTTGCTGCCCACCCCCACCCCCTAGCTACGTTTGCAGCCCCTCCTACTTCTGCTGAGTCTATTGGGGGGCCCGTCCCTGCACCCCGACCTGAAATGGAGGGCCGAATGGCACGTGACCCATCCAGAGGTGTCAATGGTCTCCCCTGAGAAGTCCGGCGGTGGCCCGGCAGCCTGATGGGTATTTCAAGGTCCGTCTCCTCCCACCGGCGTCCCCAGAGTCTCTTCCTGTGGCTGCTGTCCCCAGGCTTGTCGCCGTGTGCTGGGGAACTGCCCCGGCCGAGGCCCGAGAGGAAGGGGCAGCGCTGATGCCTGGCATGGGGGGAGCCAGGAGGGGTTCAAAACACAGCGAGGCCCCAAGCCAGACAGTCCCCACGCAGCGGGCCTGGCTCCCTGCCCACCCCGGGAACCTGCCCCGGGGCCACCTCTGCGTCTGGCCCTGGCCTGAGCCCGGGTGGGGGCCCTGTGAGGCTGCCAGGCTCCCGCTGGGCTGAGTCTGTGGCTAGGAAATTGCCCTCAGTCTCATCTGCTAAGCATCTTGCCTCCCCTTCCCTGAGGGGTGAAGAGGAGGTGGTCACAGCAGCCCACTCTGCAGGGAGGGTGTAAAGGGGAGGGGCCGTGAGGGTGCCAGCACCCCTTTTCCTCAGCGCTGTCACACAGCCACTCAAGCTTCCAGGGACTGGAAAACGGGACTTCAGTTTTCACTGCTTTTACAGGAGAGGCCGATGTGGAAGGAGGGGGTTGGAAATGGTTTGCCACAAATGTCACTGATGCCCTCTACCACAGCCGCCTCTGCTACAGAGGCAGTGACTGATTTCAAGGTGCTGCCTAGAACCCATTCCCGGAAGTCCTACATCTCACCATTCCTTGTTAAATGGAACAAGGACAGCCATTACACTCCTGCTTGGTTCATTACTCCTCTCAAAGACCAAGGGCCAAGTTTTGAGTATTTATCTACAATTGCCAAGCACTGAGATACAAAGTTGATGAGTGTGGTTTCCTTAATTGAGAATATTTCTTTTCTGTACCATGCTTTTTAGTTAGGAAGGTTTTACCTGCTAGAAACAGAAAACTACACTAACGATGACTTAAATCATATTAACAATTTATAATTTACTTCAAAAATTTTTAAAGGAGGCAAGTTCAGGTTTGGTCCAGCCACTGTACAATGTTAAAGTGTTGGGATGAGGTCTCTGTGATTTTCCTCATGGTTACAAGAAGGATGTCACAGCTCCAGGCATCACATCCTTCAGGAGAATGCACAAAGGAAGACAGGATGGTGAAAGAACTGTGTTTCCTCTTTCATAGGGATTGTGATTGTCCAGAGGCCTCCTCAGCAGACATCTCCTTAGACTCACTGGCTAGAACAGCCGTGTCATCACCATGGACCTTATAGGAGGACAGAAAAGTATCTGGTGAGCAAAAGAGGGGATTGGTAATTAATATTGGGTAATATTAAGAGCATTACCACGAAGGCTTTACATCTTTCCAAATACTTTCACAGTTATGATCTCATCTGGTAACTCAATGGCACTGGCCTCCGAGCCAACCGGAGATCCAAACTGGAGATTGGGTGCAGCAGTCCCCACTGCTACCTGGGGGCTTGTGGCTGGGAACCAACTTAAAGAGCCTTTGAAAGAGCAAGTTTATTGTCAGGGTTTAAAGATATTCTAAGACGTTATGCCTGTAATGTTTGCCTGCAGGAACCCAAGGAGTAATTCAGAAGAGTTTATGTTCGGGAGGATAATTACATGGGGGAATGAGAAGGGAAAGTGGGGTACGGGAGCTCTGGGTAAGACACTGGGAGGAACCTGAGTCTCGGTTTCCCCATCTGAAACATTACGTACTTGAACTCGTTTAAATGGTCGTTAGACTCCTTGTTAATCACACGTGTAGCTATATACTGACACCGAAGCCATCAGGGAATGGCACGTGAGAGCCGGAAGAGTACAGGAATCATCTATTCCAGCCTCTTTGCAAAACGATATAAAGTAGGTACAGCGCAGCTTGTCCAAATTCTCTCATCCATGTTAGAGGTTTGAGTCCCAGCGCACAACAAACTATGCTTTCACAAATGGCATACTGCTTCGGGAGAACATTTTTAAAATTTGGCCTCTTCCTCTGCTTTCTTTCTTTTTTTTTGGTGGGGGGCGGTGCATGGTCCGGCAATTGAACCTGGGTCTCCCGCACAGACAGGCATTCTAACCACTGAACCACCCATGCGCCCGTCTGCTTCCTTTTTAATCTTAGGTAGAACCTCTCCAGTATCGGTGACTCCGTTTAAGTGGAAGTCAGGGAATGAGACTGTTTAAAGCACAATTTTTAGCTGTAAGGTCTGGGGCAAATTTTGTACCCTCTCTGTAAAATAGTAAGTGCATCTTCTTCATAGTTGTTGTTGATTTTTTTTGCATGGGCAGGGACCATGAATTGAACCTGGGTCTCCCGCATGGCAGGTGAGAACTCTTGCCACTGAGCCACCAAGGCCCGCCCATTGTTGTTGTTGTTTTTAAGGACAAAAGTAACCCATTACAAGGCCTGGGCGCAGTGACTGACATGCCCAGAGCTTGTTCCAGTCTTGGTGGTCACGGTTGACCTCAGTGTCCCCCTGGGCCTTCATCTCAGAGCTGAAGACCCTGAGCCCTGGACCAGATCCCGAGGCCATGTGGAGCGTGTGTCAGCATTTCGCTGTTAGTAGCTTGTGTTGCTGTGATCACATCTCCTCCAGTCACGTTTCAGGGCGCTGGGCAACAACAAAGAGTGATGCCAAGAGCTGGGCCCACTCGTCACTGGGCCATTGCAGTGCTCAGTAACTGGTGAGCTGTACAACGAGAATTAAAGCAATTTAAACCAGGGCTTCTGGATCTGGAATTCCAGTGGGACCCACATTTCACCCAAACAGGTTTTCTCAGTCTGCTGAGGCTCTGGGCCACTTGCGGCTTGCAGGGCTCTCAGCTGCACGCCCGCTTCTTTCCACTAGATGACAGTATCAGCTCCCCAGTGGCAACAGGGAAACCCATTTCAGCCTTGTCAAAGTGCCCAGTGTTCCCCTTTGCATGTGCCTGTGTCTGTGTGTGTGTGTGCACATATGCGTGTCTGCACGCATGTGTGCACGTGTGTGCATTGGCATGTGAGTGAGCAACCCTCCCCACCTTGAGAACCTCTCCAGTGAAGCTTAGGTACCTTTTTGCACTTTTTTCCGGGAGCCTCATCAGTTTTCTTTAAAAAAGGTCTATGACCTCAAAAGGGTTGGAACCAATTACTTAAAGCCTTCCAAAATAGTGATGAGAGAAGGGACATCTCCAGCTGGGGCCGTGGAAAAGTGCAGCCATCACTCTAATTAGAATGTGCACTGCGAGACTTCATTATGAAATGTCTCCTCATCCCTTTGGTACTTTCAGCTACTTAGAAAAAGCACTTCTCAGAGTGTTTCTGGGGAGGGGGAGCGTCCCAGAGGGCGCGCTGCTCCCAA
>PVIY010063997.1:0-10309 GCA_004026745.1 Myrmecophaga tridactyla | reverse complement strand
GGGGGCACGGGCAGGCTGCGGGGAGGGCTCGGGCAGGCTGCAGTCTGTCTCCTGTAGGGGCCACCCCCGTTTAGCAAAGCAGGGAACCCGGCAAATTCTTTGGGATTCAGACACAGACCGGCCCTAGGCAAGAAAAGGAATTTGAAACAGATTAAAGCTACAGGCGTTTTCTAAACACTATGCCTTCTAAATGTCCACTGCCAGCGGTGGCCTGCTGCGTGCTTTTCCAAGCTTGAGGTGGGGGTCCCAGGGCCGTGCTTGTGTGTTCCGAGCCCCCATCCTGCCCACGACGCCAGACCCACCTGCCATCAGGGGCAAGCCGGGGGACTGGGGAACAGCTCAGAGGTCGGAGTCCAACTCCTCAGCTGCTTTACAGTGTGATTTGCAGGGACAAAGGCCAGAGATGTCAGTTCTATTTCACAAGGAAAATAAATCCCAAATGGGTGGTGTTTGGGCCTCTCCCGCCCTGCCTTGGCCCTCGTCGGTTGTTTTGGTTTTTTATTTGTTTTTAGTGCACTGTTTTGGATGAAGGGCCCTCTCTGAAGGCTGCCCGCTGAGCCCCAGCTAGATTACTGAGAAGGGCAGGGAGGAGCCACTGACCCAAGGCCCATGGCGAGCTAGACTGGTCATTCTGGGCTCCTAAAATGTTTTGTTTCAGGGGGAGGTGCTGAGGGAAGCCCTGACTCCAGGGCCTGTTCTCAAGAGTCCCAGCACTCCTTGTGGGAGTCCTGAAAAGCCCCCAGGCAGGGGCAGGGCTCCTGTGTCCTTATCTCTTGGACTTCCTGGAATCCAGACAAGAGGTTGTGAGACACGGGGAATGAAGCCAGCTGTGCCCTTGTCCAGACGGGACGAGGTGTTGTCACAACCCCACCCCATCCCTCTTCTGCCAGAAACACAAGCTGGTCACAAAGCTCTCCAAAGCCTCCTGCGTGGAAGCCCCTGGCCCTCCTTTCAGCAGCGCCTGTCCCAGTAGGGAGGGGTCCACTAGGTCAGGGGGATTTGATGCCCAGGCCTGCACCCCCTGCCAGGGCATACACACTCCAGGGACCCAGGACCCCGGAATTCCCTGCCCAAGTGGTCCAGAGCCTTTGCACCCGATGAAGCTTGGACATGGAGGCTGGGGTGTCCTCAAAAGAATTGGGGAGGCCCTGGCAGTGTAGGAAAGAGGGGGCTGCGGGAGAAGGGGTGGGCTGGGGGGCTGGAAGCCAGCTCTCCTGGGCTGGTGAGTTCTGCTTCGGCACCCAGAACTGGCCGACAATTCTCAGTTTGATTCTACATTTGAACCTGGCCATTGTCGTGGTGAAGATTCCTTTTACAAGGCAGGAGAATAGGATATTTTAAAACATGGCTCATTAGCATAATTTTACTATGTTGCCTTATTTAATAATTTATTCAGGACATTGTTGAAATATAATTTGCCTACAGAAAAGTGCCCAGACCTCGGTGTGATATAGAACTTTTAAATATTTAGATGTCTGGTTTGCAGGTTTGGTTTGTTCTCTTGCCCTGGGCCCTGCAAATGTCAGGGGTGGGCCTGTGCTTTAGAAAGGAAGCCAGGTTTCGGGTGCTTGGGGAGGCCAGGGAGAAACGAGGGGTCCTGCCCTCAGGCCTTGCCTCTGCCACCGGCTGGCATTGTGTCATCAGTCACTGCCTGTGTTCCAAGGCCGAGGGCTGCAAAAGGACCCTCACCCTCCTCCATGCCTGCCGGGCTTTTCTTCCTCATTTTGAAACAATGGCATTAAAGGACAGAGATGGACAGGGCCAGTGACCCCCCGGGGACTCTGTCCCTTTCTCCAGGTTGCCAGCCCTGCTCGATGCCTGGCTTTGTTCTCATCCCACCTCTCGGCTGGAAGGAAGTGGGTAGGAGGGCAGGATGGGGAGATGTTGACCTTGGCTTACTTGAGGGGCGGGGGTCCTGCCTCCCAACCACAGCAGGAGCACACACTCGGGGTGGCTGGCCTAGGGGCGCCGACAGCCCAGGGGTATCCCTGGAGAAGGGACGCCCACTCCCAAGTCTCAGGGCCCAGGGCGCTGGCCTGCATCCGCTAGCCTCAGGGCCCACACACCCTCTTCAAGGAGCCCCATCACTTGCAAATACAGTTTCATTCTCCTGTAAACCCATCCTACCCCCAAGGCCTGAGTCAGAGGTCAATAACCTTATCCCACAGATGAGGAAATCAAGGCAAAAGAGGAAGTGAGCAAGAGCCTTTTGAGGCCCAGGCTTGGTGACTCTAGAGAGAGGGGCCGTGCTCTTTCCCGGGCTCAGTGCAGGCGTCCACGCTTACCTGGAGTGTTCCCCCAACGTGGGTGGTGCTCCCCCTCAGCTGGGTGTGCTCCCCAAAAATGAGTGGTGCTCCCCTCACCTGAGTGTGCTCTCGCCATACTTGGGAGTGCTCCCCCTACCCTGAGGTGCATCCTCCCTCCATGCTGTGTAGTACTTCCCCCTCACCTGGATGATGGTGTCTCCTTACCTGGGAGTGCTCCCCTTTACCGAGGTGCTTCCCTCTCACTTGGGTGTGCTTCCCTCATCTGGGTGATGCTCCCTTCACACCCGGGTGTGCTCCCCCCAAACATCTGTGTGCTTCCCCTCACTGACTAGCGCTGATGCTGCAGCATCATTCTCTACAGGGTGCTGCTCCTCTCTCACCTGGGTGTGCTCCCCCTCACTGAGTGGTGCCTCCTGCCCCCATGCTGGATGGTGCTCCCCCACACCTCTGTTTACCCGGTCACTGAGTGGGATGCTGCAGCCCCTCACCTGGGTGGTGCTCCCCCAGCCCCTGCAGCCCCTCCGGCGGGTGCACGCAGACATTGTTCTTGGAGTAGATGATCTCCCCGTCCAGGACAGAGGGGGGCCCGCAGCCGCCACCCGGGGTGAGGGTCAGGAGGTCCGAGGCTTTGGAGGAGGCCCGGCGAAGGAGGCGGCCCAGAGACATGGCCGGGGGGGTGTTTCCATCCTCCACACTTCGGCCCAGGCGGGGCTTGTCCAGACCTGCCCAGGGAGGAGCAGAGAGGGAGACGCTCGTGGGCCAGGTCCAGGGACGCGCCCTGGTGGCCCTGGGGCTGCAGCCCGCCCCACCTGGGGGCTGAACCCCACCGGGATACCCTACCCCGCGGCTGTAACCTGCCCCACCCTGGACCCCTGGCCACCAGGAGGCAAGTCCCACTGGTCCAGGCCACATAGACACCACACTCATTGGGGGCCAGGTCACTTCCACGGCGGGAGGCCAGCCTAGCATAGAACCGATGCCAGCAGCAGCCTGGCCCCATCTGGAGTGACCACCAAAAATGTCTCCAGACACCAACTGCCACTTTGCCCTGGGAGGCATGGGTCACCACCCTCCGGAGCCCTACAGCACCCGAGGGGGCCTGTGCCCACCGAGGCAATGCCGCACCTCCCGTCTCTCTGCCCAGCTGCCTCCACGTCCCTGAGCACAGCCCAAGAACATAAACACAGCTCTCCTTCCTGTCGTCCCCACATTCCATCTGCACCGCCCACCCAAGCTGTGTGTCCCCAGCTGCCCAACGCCCACTGCACCGACCATACCCGAGGTGCCCCCGCTCACCCGCAGCGCGCGCTGAGCAGGTGAACCAAGAGGGGCGATGCAGAGAGCGCACCCGCGGACACGCTCCAAACGCGAGCACCGGCCCTGGAGGAAAGGGGCAACTCACAGCCCAGGAAAGCCAGGGGCCGTCACCAGGGCGCAGGACACCCACCTGCCCAGCCGGCAGGGGGATGGAAGCTCAACGCCCAAGGGATGGCAAAAAAACAAGATTAATTCCAGAGATACTACGCGTCCGAGAGGACGCAGGCAAAGCGGGATGGAACACACGTGCGGTCTCGGCAAGGTGAGGGTGAGCTCTGCTCAGTTCCCCCGAGGAAGCCCAAACCCAAAAAATGGCCCTTTTAGGAAAAATCCGGAGCGGTTTTTCAAACAGAAAGCCGCGGCGCTATATAGGGGGTCATGAAATCAATTGGGGAGTCGAGTCCAGCCTAAGGACGGGAAAAGACGCCAAAAAGAATAGAACATAGTTTGCACGCGGCCTGTATGCAGGGCCCGTGGTGACAGCTGGGCTGGGTGTCAGCGATTTTCTCCCTGGGGCTGTCACCACACCGTGTGGCAGTGTCTGCCTGGAGGAAGTGTAAGCCGGGCACACAGGGGACACCTGCCAGGACGCTTCCACAGCACTGCTTTTGCCAGCAAAAAGCCAGGAAGCAGCTGTGGGTCTAGGGACCCGCTCGAAGTTTCCATGTAGATGACGAGTTCACAAATGCCGACAAACGAACCCGGCTGGGAGTGAATTAAGAAGCGTGCACAAATCCACACAACAACCTCTCCACAGACCTATGGATGCCAAAGGCTCAGACCACGGCCAGGCAGGGGACTCCAACATCAGCTGAGGTTTTATCTATTTGAAAGGAATAAAAGACTTGAAGCCAATACAATGAAATTATCGATTGATGGGGGGGGTCCCAGGATGTGTTATATTGTTCTTTGAACTTCCTGCTTTTTTTTTTTTTGCATTTTTTCCAAAAACCCAAAGCTGGATTTAGGGGGAACACAAGTTATCCTTGTACTTGGACTTGGACGGGATGGGGGGGGGTTAGATACAGCCCGGCAGGATTTGCACCCGCGGCCCGGCAGGGTAGGGAGTGGGTCTCGGTCGTGAGTCCTCAGCCCACCCCTGCCTCTCTGGGTGCCTCTTCCATGGCCTCCACACTCCTGGTTTCGAGCCTCCGCCAGCTTCAATTGGAGGAGATGCCAAATTTCCAGACGCCTCCATGGTCACGAACTCTCCCAGGCACCAATGCTTCTCTCCAATCCTCTGCCTCCCCCTCGAGCCCTTCCATTCCCGAGTCTTCCACAGAAAGAGCTGTCTCCCCTTCTCCCCATCGCCGAGGTTCCCGGGGCCACCTGTGAAATTCACCCAGTCCTGGGGGTCCCGGGACTCTGCTCGGGTCCTCACCTCCTCGCCCCTGAACCACAGCGGCCCAAACGCACCCAGGTCCCCCAAATCCACCCTGGGTCCCGCAGACCCACCTGCTCGGGCTTCTCCCCATCCCAACACGTCCCACGTGGGTGCAGAACGAAGCCGGGCCCTTATTCCGGGGCCAGTGAACTTGTCCCGTAAAGGGCGGGGTGGCAAATATTCCCGGCTTCGTGGGAAGCCACCTGTCGTGACTTTCAACCCCTCCGTAGGCAAGAGGGACACGAAAGGGCCGGGCCGGGCGATGGGGCTTTAGCTGTGGGCTCCGAAGCGTGGATTTCATATGATTTCCTGTGTTACAAAATACTCTTCTTCTTCTGATTTTTTCCGACCAGCTTAAGATGTCAAAGCCATCCTTGGCCCGTGGGCCCCATAAGCCAGGCCGGGAGTGGGTTTGGCCTCAGGGCCGTGGTTTGCTGACTGCTTTCTGGTCCCACCACCCTGAATCCCAAGGACAGGTCTCCCCGCCTGCCTCTCCAAGTTGCCTCCTGGCCAAGGCCTCCGTGAGCACCCCTCTCTGCTCCTGTCCCGGTGTGTTTCTGTTTTAAACACTGTTCTCATTGTCTGAACATCTCAACACACACTACTGGGACCCAATAATGAGACAAAAAAAAAAAAAAAAATCACTCTGGGACCTACACATGAAAATGCATCTTGTCTTTTTCAATGAACCACCCAGAGAAGCTATATCTTTATTCTAAGGATGCAATGGACAGAGTCTTTTTAAAATTCAGGAATTTTTCAAGAATGACAAGGTCAGTTAATGAGCTAAACAAAGAACATATAAACCCCCTTTCTCTAGACCAGTGCCTTCCAATAGGAAGATAATATGGAACACATCTATGATTTTAAACTTCCTTGTAGCCACATTAAAAAAAAAAAAGTGAAAAGAAACACGTGTAATTACTTTCGATAATGCATTTTATTTAACCTGATGTATGCAAAATGTTATCATTTTGGCATGTAATTGACATGAAAAAAATTATCAGTGAGATATTTTACGTTCTTTAAAGTCTGCCATGTGTTTTGCACTCCCAGCACAGCTCAATTCGGACCAGCCACGTTTCCACGGTGACTCACGGCCACGCCCCCTCTTGCACCCCAAATGGAATTACTTAGTTGATGCGTCCTAATACCAGACTCAGCTGCAAACAACTCTCGGCTGTTCCAAATATCAAAACCATCTTGAAGTGATGTGTTGCCACCACCGAAGCTAATCAAAAGACTATGCTGGAAGTTTTAAAAGGAATTCCAAAATAGGAGTGTTAAAAATACAGCATTTCCCACGCATCATCAGATTTTAACCCTCGCTGCACCTTGGATACATCCTACAAGGGCAGTTTTGCAAATGAGAAAACAGGTTCCGGGTACCCAAAGTCATTTAATTGGTGAGCAGAAAAATCTAGACGCTGGGTTCAGCTTTCCAGGCTCTTTCCCCCAGGTACCTGAGTACACAAGGACAATTCCACCTCCTCAAATTGGTTCTGGGTACTACGAGGTTCCTTTTGGGTAAGTCAGGCTGTCTGTTAAATATTAGCCTCTACTACTTACTATCTTAAGACAATTTTCATCTTTTTAAAAATGTATTTAGGGCGGTGCAGTGGTTGCTCAGTGGCAGAATCCTCACCTGCTATGCCAGAGACCCGGGTTCAATTCCCGGTGCCTGCCCATGCAGAAGAAAAAAAATGTATTTATACTTTTGTGAGCTTATTTCATTCAAGTTAAATCTGGTTCCCAATCACTGGTCTCCACCAAACTAGAAGTAGAGAATTCTTGGTCTATTGTTTAAAACTTTTTTTTAAATTATGAAACATGTATTTAAAAGATACATGTCCCTTAAATCTCACAGTCTCAAAATATTTTAGTATATTTTCCGCTATTTCAAAAAAAACCCAACATTGGAATTATACCATATCTTCCTTTCAATTATATCATAAATACATCCCCCCCATTATTAACAAGTTTAAAAATTCAAAATGCAAATACCCCATCTTAATAGCTGTATGTGTTCCATGGATGCACCATTCTTGAATTGGCCACCATTGCTAGACTTTTGATTTCTAAATAGTTTTTATTTAAAATAAACCTCTAAATTTTTATACATAAATATTCATCTATAGTCTTCACTATTTCCTTAGGTTAATTCCTGGGATTCCTGACTATTTTCCAGTTAGATAACCTGGATCCCTGACAAAGTGTCAAATGGATTTCCAAAAAGGTTCCAATGCTATCAGGGATTTAAATCTATATCAATTTGGTCATTTAAAAATGTTTTTTTTTGATTATCAGTTCCTTGAGCAGATTGTCCTGTCTTTATTAGACATTTGTGTCCATCCTGAGGATTGTCTGTGGATATGTTTTGCCAATTTTTCTGCTGAGCTGGTGGAATTCTTATTGAATTGTAAGAACTCTTTATATAGAAAAGATCATAATCCTTTGCTACATTGCTGCATGTGTGCCTTTCCTAATTGGCTGGTTGCCTTTTGATTGCATCAGCTATTTTCAAGAGCAGAAGTTTTAAACTTGTACCCAGTCAAATGAAGAATAACTTTTTCTTAGTGATTTCTTTTATTAGTCTTATACTTTATGTAATCTTTCCCAAGGCAAAGATCTGCAAAACATCAGCTTATATTTTCTTCTTAGCCTCTTCTGGTTTCAGTTTCCAATGAACTATCTTAGATATTTTAAAAGGCTAACCCGAAGCATACATTCACCTGCAAAAGTCACACAGATGAACTAAAGTATCAACTGGCTCAATGAATAAGTAGGTTTATGTTTGTTTGTTTTTATTGCTATCTCCTGTTTTCAACGTTCACTCAGTTATTTGTCTGACAGAAAAAGGATAGCCTACTAAAGTGCATTGTTTGTCAGAAAAACATTCGGTGGCATTTACAAAAATGGTGTTCCCGGGTTGTGATGTGGCCGGTACATTTTGGGCTTCCCACGCTCAACGTCCCCTGCGATGCACAGGCAGTGAACAATCATGGGTTAAATTTGTGGTCCTCAAAGGGCCAGCACACCCCACTGAGAACACCTCTCCCGAGGGGAACTGCAGTGTGACAGGAGCTGCACGGCTCGGCGGCGAGCTGGGAGGTGGGGGTCTTTTAACCTTTTTCCCCAGGCAATCACCCCCATCCCACAGAAAGCACCACAGACACAATAAGTTCTCAAAAATTCCTTCTAAACAATTAAACAGTAATTCCAATGCCCCCCTCCTTCTTCAGGTAAAATCCCTTGTTGGGGGGAGCCCTTCAGGGTATATTGTCAACGGGGCTCCCCTAACGGGCTCATGGGGAGCTGACTGTACCCCCACACTGACCACTGCCCTCTTCATCACCTCAAAACTCTAGGGAGCCCAGAAACCAGAACTAGCTCACTATAGCCAGAGGAACGTGCCCAGGCTCTCCTGGCTTCTCCCAGCCCAGTGCTCTCTCCCGGCTGACATTCCCCTGCCCTCTATGCTGACACACCACCCACACACAGTCCCAGGCATGCAGGCATTTCTCCCTGGATCCCTCTCCCAGCCTTATTTCATCCCTGCTTAAAGAGATGGCTGTTGCTATTTCAATCATGGGGGGCACCAGTCCAAGACCTCCTTCCCCTGCCTTTCCAGGGTCTCTGTGCTTCGCCCGGGGCCCCGGGTGGGGACCTGCCTCGGTCTACTTTTCTGACTGGTGCTCGGGGGTGGGGGTGGGGGTGGGGAGCTCGGAGTGGGAGCCCTGGCTCCCCCATGGACGCCCAGAAATACAGGCCGGACACGTACGCCGTAACAGGCCGGGTCCCAGTTCCAGAATTGAGAATCCCCAACCAGCCTCCATAGTCCAGAACTGACCTGGCAATTCCGCCCACGTCTTCACATCCTCATAAAGTCTTAGAAGCCAGGTAGTATAAACTCGAGGCTACCCCCCAGCCTGACAGACGAGACAGAACAAGAATCCCAAGGAACAGGATTTTCGCTCATGGACTGGGAGCCAAGCTCAGAAGCAATGCCTTCCGTGGGTGGGGGGGCCACACACGACGGCCCACGTGACGCTTGGGGGCCAAGAAGGAACGGCTTGGCTTCATGGGGGGATGAAGGAAAGCTCAGTCCTGGGCTCTGAGGGTGAACGGCCTCATGCATGGTCCCAGGAGGCATCATTGGATTGCTGGGGAAGCTTTAAGAAATACAGAGGTCTGGGCGGCTGCCGTGGCTCAGCAGGCAGGCTCAGCAGGCAGAGCTCCGACCTGCCGTGCTGGAGGTCTGGAGTTCGATCCCTGGTGCCTCCTGCCCATATGCAAATTAAAAAAAAAAAAAGAAATACAGAGGTCAAATCCTAGGACCTCTGACCAGGAGATGTGGGGGAGGGCAGGGGTCACCCCAGGTGACTTCACTCCCAGCTGAGACTGGGAAGCACTGATTCCGTCCCCGACCCCCTGACGCAAGGAGCCTCGGGGCACTGGAGACAGATCCCCTCTAGCCCTCCCCACCGTGCCCTGCTCAGCGCAGACTCTCCTCTAACCATACAAATTAAAGACAAATTAATGACGCATCGACCGTTGCGGGGGTGGGGGTGGGGGGTAAGGAGGGGCCACTCACTCTCCCACTCCCTATCAATTGGATGTTAAACAGGAGAGGGGTGACGGCAGGAGGGGAGCCAGCAGCAGCAGGAGCCCCAGGCTGCTCCCCTCCACCCCAAGGGTGACGAACGCGAGTCCACCCACATGCAGAGCAGGGGGCCTAGCACATCACCTGCGCCCTGGGAACGCAGCCCCTACCGGGAAGGCAGGCGCTCACGCTCTAGGGGTGCAAAGGGGCGAGCCTGGGCAGCACTGCTGGGGGAGGGCCCAGGAACACAGTCCTGGCTCCTGGCTGTAGTGCGTCTCCCCCATTCAGAGGTCCGGGCAGGGGGTGGCGGCGGGGGGTGGCCTCTGCTGGCCTCCCGAAGAGCCAGGCCATGTGGCTCCTTCTTCTCAGACAAGGAAACTCAGAGACCGGCACCAGCTCTCCTTGATTTCTCTAGATGCAGTCCCTTCTTGGGGAGCAGAGGGCCCCCAGTGCTGTGGTTTAACTCATCTCATCAGTTCCTAAGGCTCTCCTGGCTTCTCCGAGCCCAGTGCTCTCTCCAGGCTGACACTCTCTCCTGCACCTCCCTGAATGGCTGACACTCCCCTGTTCCTGGTGCTGGTGATACTCCCCTGAGCCCCAGGCTGCTGACGTGGTTGCCAGTGTCTGACGCCTGCAGCAGGCCTGGACTTCACGCTGGGCACCAGCTGTGGACAGAGGAAGGAGGCCCTGGGAGGTAGGGGGAGGGGCGTGGGGCCAGGTTGGGCCCCTGGACGTCAC
>PVIY010063996.1:0-10308 GCA_004026745.1 Myrmecophaga tridactyla | reverse complement strand
GCTATATTCTGATCATTTGTGACAGGTGAACTTATTCCAGTATCCTACCAATAATATTATGTCACTCTTCTGCATTTGCAAATTGAGATTGTAAATTTTGAAGAGGGGTCCAGAAGGAAATTAGTCAAAATCCATCATTTTTAAAAAGATAGCTGGCTTTCTATTACCTGAATTTATGCAACTACTATTTTTGTTTTTTCAGAAATTATAAGATTTTTAATAAGATAAAATAGCTTATAAATAAAATTTAAAAGTTTGATTGCCTTTATTCTCCAGCTTTCTAACACTAAGTAAAAAAGAAGGCACTTTGAGTATTACTAGGGGTTTTTACAAAAAATTTTCACTTTGAAATTCTATCTGCTCCCATTATTAATGATGCATTAGGATATATCAACTGAAGATGGTGATCATGTATATTATATGATCAAAAAGCATTTATTTTTATGCAGTCAAGATATCAAAAGGGAATGCTATCTGATTATTTATTTATTTAAAGCCATTAAATGTAAACCATTACAATAGTCACCTATGTAAGAAGTAACTTTCAAAGCAATTGCCTGAACTGTATAACAAAATTATTTTATGACTTACCTGACCATTTTGAAATTCTATCTTATATACTGAGAACAACTCAGGATTTGTTGAAGTATTGTGCTTCATCCTAGCTCTACATAGACTCCAATGTAAACAAAAGTTACAAGGATAATGAGTTAAAATCTAAGAAAAAGGAAAATTGATAAATAAATTTAGAAAAATAAATACTCATGTATGTTATTATTAAGGGTCAACATCATAGAATACTTCTAATCTCTAGGCTTCACTGAGAAGGCCTTGATACACCTTTTATTTTCCTTATGGTCTTAGAACTTCATGAAATTCAGAACATAAACCTTTGTTTCTGGAGCAATTGGGATTAAAATCATAAACATTTGTTAAGCTACTAATAGGTCAGTGCCAATAATTATGCACTTTGCAGTGTAAAGCTTGCTTTCCATTAAATCCTAAAGGCATTTCCTTGCACTGACATCATTGTATTTCTGCAGGGAGATTTGGTCCCCAAAACATACCTGTGCAGCATAATTAAAGATTCTCTGTGAGATCTTGAAGTTAAAGCAAATAACTCTCACAAAAATCTATGTGATAATTATCTTGATGATTTTAACTAATTACACCTTCACAATTCTTTTCACCGTTGTGTGCATTCCTAAAATGGGTGCAAAAATGTCTCAGGTTTGTTTGAACACTAACTTGAAGAAATGTGACTGTGTTTTATTAAAAATAATTAAAATATGGTAATGAGGAGACTGAATTGTGTTATGGGTTCTGACAATGTCAAAGATTTGTTCACTCTGAGTTTAATGTCTCCACATACCTCAAAGCCCTCATGGGAAAAATGTTGATATTATTATTTAGATTGTTTTGTCTTTTCACCTCAGAGTTTCTTTATATAGTTTACTCTGTTATTTTTTTTTACCAATTTTCAGCATATTTTGTAGTTATTTATTAGTACATTTATAATCTATAACCCCCTCCTCAAAATCCACATTAGCATATAATCTTAAGAGGAAAGGAACTTCTTTTATTTTGTGTGAAACTTCATTCCCAACATCTTGAATATTCTGGCACTTTGTGTACCTTATAAATATTTCTTAAATGAATAAAGGGGATATTCACAAATTCTCTACTCAAGAAATCTTAATGGCTCACCATTGTTTTCAAACAAAATCCATTTTTCTTGGTGTGGTATTCCACATACTCCACAGTCTGTACCTGACTTATCACCTTGCTTTCTCCCTCTTACCTCAGAGCACCTGGCTATGCACATCCCTTCACTGCTCCTCAGTGCAATTGCTTCACCCTTGATTCAATAAATTTTCTCACAATGTTTCCATTACCTAAAACATCTCTTTCTCCACTTTATTCTACTCAATCTCATTTTTCATTCTGCTCAAATATGACTATCTCCATGAGGAAGGAAGTTCCTTTAGACCAAATCTATTGCCCTCTTCCTAATCATCAAGGTACTAACCTGCCTTCATAACATATTTGTCATTTAATCAGGGGTGACTTGCATGACAATTTAAATGCATTAATCTTAATTAAATATTCTCAAATCAAAGATCATGCCATGTATCTTTTGGCTGAGTTTACTGCAACGTTTGTTAAAATTTCATTTATTTTCAGCTTTATCACATACACAGAGCAATGAACAAGATACTGGGTAGAGGGAGCACAAGGTGTGAGCAGAGTGGGACTGGAAACTTCTTAGTTATTAGAAATGGTTCTTGACAAGATGATAATAATCTGGTTTGGGGTAAACTATATTATCAATGAAAGTGCAATGCAAAATTTGATAAAAGGAAGTATAAATATGAAAATGTACAGAAGAAATTGACTAGTGCTTAAGAGGAAGAAGGAAAGATTTCTCAATGGAAGTGTCATTTAAGATGAACCTTACAGAATAAGCAGGATTATAATAGCTGAGAGTTTGTGGACAGGCAGTTGCTTGAGGGAATCACGTGAGTAATGGTGTGTAAGCTTGACAGAGCAAGGTCGTATCACAATTTAGATAGTAAACAAGAGTGGCTAATGCTTAAGAGTTCCGAAGCAAGCATTGAGGTTAACAGTCCTGACATTTAAGCAATAATATTTGACATATCTATTGTATAAAGATATTATATCAGTTTGAAAGTATTATATACCCCAGAAATTCATGTTTTAATCCTTATCCAATCTTGTGGAGGCAGCTATTTCTTTTAATACTAATTCAACAATGTACGTTGAAAACTGTTTATTAGATTATCTCTACGGAGATATGGTGCTCAATTGTGGGTATGACTTTCTGATTAGATAGAGATGTGACTTCATCCATTCCAGGTGGTTCTTGATTAGTTTACTGGAATCCCTTAAAAGAGGAAACATTTTGGAGAGAGCCTACAGAAATGACAGAAGCCTCCAAACCAACAGAGAGTCAACCAACAGGAACGTCAGAGCAGAGCTGATAACAGATGCAGACGCATGGAAAGCAGAGACACATATGTTTGGGGATGCTTATAACCCACCCGACATTGCCATGAGATGTTAAGCAAGGCAGAACTTGGAGAAAGCCAACAGAAGCCAAGAGGTGAAGGACAGCACTACAGAAGCAAAATGAGGAACCTCCACAGTAAAAGGCTAAAAGCTATGGAGCTCAGGAGTAAGGGACCAGCAGATGCCATCCATGTGACTACCCAACTGACAGAAGTGTTCCTGACCTGTTGACCTTCCTTGAAACAATGTATCTTTCCCTGGATGCCTTAATTTGGGCATTTTTATAGGCTTAGGACTGTAAACTTGTTACTTATTAAATTCCCCTTTTTCAAAGCCATTCCAGTTTTGGTATATCACAATCCAGCAGCTTACAAACTAATACAGATATCTTGGAAGAGATAATGGAGTTTATAGGAAGTTTATGGAAAGCCCCAGTAGGAAACTCACACATGCACATCTATGATTTTTTACCAAGGCTTAGTAGTGTGCAGCATAGAATTACAAACTATGTAAGAGAATAACTCCTTGGTATACTGTGAATACTCTAGTGTCAGACCTCCTGATCATTGGACATCTACTGATGATGAGAACTTCCCTACATCAGCTGGAATTTTTCAGACTGTCAAAATAGAAGTTCCTTCAGGCCCAGCAGTAAGCCATTGTAAGACAAAAGTGGTACTTCCAGGATCAGGCAAAAGCTGGGATTTAGGAATCAGTAACCTGCACAAGCAGGTATCAAGACATCCACATCAGGTACCAAGACATCCACATCATCTACCTGTTGCACTGATATCTCTATATCAGATAACACTTTTGCCTCATAAGGGTTCCCTTATGACAGATGATAGAAGAAGAAAAATCCAAGCATTGTTCTAATTTTAGTCCATTAGGTGATGCAGATCTATAGCTCCATCCAAGGATGGCCTTGAAAGACACCAATAAGGGAAATTACTTTTGGGCAATGCATTGATTATCCATTTCTATTGAACATAAAGAGATGTGTCCCAAATCAAGTAGTTATAAATTCAGGAAGGGGTAAATGGCCTGGATGTTGCCAGTGGCCTGGAGGGAGAAATATTAAAAGATCAGGACCAGAAGATCTGTGGAAGAATGTATGGATGCATCTATTAAAGTATATAATAAGTAGGGAGCTACTTATATCACATGCTAATGCCCCCCAATGTGTATCTACCATGGAAGTGGCACAAAGCAACCAAGTAAATAGAATAACTCAGCTAGTTGGACTATGTAGTTTATTTCTTCTGCCAACCCAGTGGTAGCTCAATGAACACTTGAACAAAGTGGATGGAGGTATGCATGTCCCTAATAGCATGGACATCCACTTTTCAAGAGTGAAAAATCTGCTGTTGCTGCCAAGGCTCCAACTTTTCAGAAAGAGAGATCATTGTGGTTTCTCAATGTGGCATACTATCTCAAGGAGTACAATTAGCCACTTGGTAGCAAATTGACTAGTGTTTGCATTTGCTAAAGCTTCCAGAATGCAATAAACCAGAAATGTAATAGCTTTTAAACAGAGAATTTATTAAGGTACATTTTAAAGTTCTAAGGCCATGAAAATATTCAAACTAAGACTTCCAGGGAAAGATACCTTGGCTCAAGAAAGGGCCACTGACGTTCAGGGTTCCTCTCTGAGTTGGAAAGGCACATCTGCTAGCTTTCTCTCACTACTTCTTCAAATGGCTTCCCCAGGGGGTGTTTTCTTTCTGCATCTCCAAAGGTTTCTGGCTGTGTGGGCTCTGAAGCTTTCTCTGAAATGGTTCCTTCTGAAAGGACTCCAGTAAGCACCCACACCTTGAATGGGAATAGACACATCTCCATGGAAACCACCTATCCAAAAGGTTGCACCCACAATTTGGTAGGCATATATCTATGGAACAACTTAATAAAAAAGATCTCACCCAACAATATTGAATCAGAAATAAACACGATGGCTTTTCTGGAGTACATAACAGTTTCAAATGGGCACAGTTAATGTAAACATCTTTCACACTGAGAGGAAGAATTCATCTAACTGGAATCCACAGTTAGATTATACAGGTACAATTTATCTTTCCAATAATACAGGTACAATAATACAGGTACAATTTATCTTTCCAATCTACAAGACATTAGGTAGCACCACTACCTGAGGCCTGGCAGAGTGATGCATATTATATCATTGGATTAAGAAATCTCCCTTACAGCAAAAGTGTTGTGGCACTGGGCAATACACGTTTCACTGGTTCTATCACATCCCCCATCACACAGAAGTTTCTGATTAAAGAAAATTCTGGAATGGTCTTTAGAAGACAAAATTGAGGAGTTATTTTAGCATGGATAGCCTTTGATGTTGAGATTACATCCTCCATGATGTTGCGTATTTCAAAAAACTTTGAATAATAATTATATGGTACCAAGTCCTCAGTAGTTTGAATATGGATTAGGAATTCTCCAGTGACCCACTTGAGAAATTTGCACTTCTGGTGTTGTTGTCTCTGAACAGTATGTTTATAGAGGTATTGGTTCTCAAAGCAGAAATGATTTTGTCAGGAACACAACAAGAATCCTACTATATTTAAAGCCACAGTTGCCATTCAGTTAATTTGGGTTTGTGGCAAGAAACTGCAAGCAAAGAAAGGTGCCCAGGGCCTTGCAGAGTGTCTGACTCAAATAGTCAGAAAGATGTAAGAATGATATTTCACAGGTGTTACTAAAGAATATATTCAGCATTCAGGTGATCCACTGGAAACTTCAGTACTCACTTGCACAAATGTGACAATAACCAGATGTGGGAGTTTGAAGCTGTTATGTACCCAGAAATATTATGTCCCTTTAATGTCTTCCTTTGGGTGTAGCCCTATTGTAGTAGAACTCTTTTGATTAGGTTATTTCAATTGAGATGTGACCTACCTCATTCAAGGTGGGTCTTAATCCTCTTATTGAAGTCCTTTATAAGAGGATAAAGAATAGAAAAAGACCCATAAAGTTAGATAAAAGTCCTGGGGAAGCTAAGAGAGAACCCACAGACAGCAGAGTGGAACTCAATGAAGCCAAAAGCTGAAAACAATGAAACCCAGGAGACAAGGATAAGTAAGCACTGGTCATATGCCCTCCGATGTGACAGAGGTGATCAGGATGCTGGCAGCTGATCTCAGAGTCTGGTTATCATTTTACTTAGGCCTTGAGATGGACATTTCCACAGCCTAAAAACTATACATTTTAAGTTAATAAATTCATTATAAAAGCTAAAATTTTTATCAATTTTCTTAATTAGGATCAATTAGGAAAACATGGACAAAGAACTAAAAGGATAGCAGGAAAATGTTATATTAACAAAAAGGGTATTACAATACTAAAATAGAAACTATAAAGAAGAAGTCAATAGAAATTCTGGAGCTGAAATACACAAAAACTGAAATGAAAAATTCAATAGGAGGTATGAACAGAATATATGAGCAGGCTGATTTGAGCAGGAAAGATTACACACTTCAAGATAATACAATTGAATTTGGACAATCCTAGGAGCAGAAAAAAAAGAAGACCAAAGAAAAATTGAAGTGTCTGAGGAACCTGTTGGAAACCATCAATGTACTAATACTTGCATCATAGAAGTCTCAAAATGAGAGAATGTGACACAATATGTATTTAAAGAAATAGTGGATGAAGCATTCCAAATATGCCTGAAGTCATTGACATGTGCATCCAAAAAAGCCAACACTCGACACAGATCAAATTCAAGGAGATTCATACTGAGACACCTTATAGTTACATTATCAAAATATAATGACAAAGGTAGAATTTTGGAAACAAAAAGGAAGAAGCAATGTGTCAAGTATAAGTTATCTTCAATAAGATTAAAAATTTTTGTCATAAAACATGGAGGACAGAAGGCAAAGGGATAGCATATTTAATGTGCTTAAAGAAAAACACCTATTAAGCAAGAATATTATATGTGGAAAAAAATGTCCTTTAAGAAGGACTGAGAAATTAAGATAATTCTGGATAAGGAAGAGCTGTAGGAGTTCATTTCTACCAACCAGCCCTAAATAACAATACTAATAGGAACCCTTCATGCAGAAAGAAAAAATTACTAGGCAGAAATGTGAAGCTATAGGAAAAATAAATCTCTCTGGCATAGGTATCTATCTATCTGGATAAATATAAATTACAGTATTTTCTCATTTTTCATTTATATTTCTGGTTTTTCTTTTCACTTTTTGACTTAAAATAAAAATAAATAAACAGAAGTCATAAGCCTATGTTATTGAAATCAAAATGTATGAAGATGCAATTTGTGACAGGAACCACATAAATGAGCAGGACAGAGGGATAAAGAAATTGTGTGTTTGTGTAGATTATTGAAGTTAAAGTGCTAGCAATACAAACTAAATTTGCATAGATTTAAGATTTTAAATGTAATCCCCTGGTAACCAGCAAGAAAATATCTAAAACTTGTATACATAAGGAAATGAGAAGTGACATAAAATGGCTCATTTCAAAATATCATCTAAAGAAGATGAAGGTAGAACAGGAGAAAAAAGAGGGACAAAAAAGGAATAAGGTGATTACAAAAACTGCAGAAGTCTTGCTTTACCAGTAACTACCTAAAATGTGAATGAATGGATAAAACCCTCCAAAGGGAATGGTTGGTAGAATTTATAAAGAAGTATGATCCATCTATGTGCTGTTTATAGGTGACACATCTTAGATCCAAATACACATAGAAGTTGAAAATGAAAAAAATCCTATGTAAATACTGAGCAGAAAGAGACCTGGGGTAGCTAGACTAGTATCAGATACATGATGTTTTGAGTCAATGTTACAAGAGACAAAAGAGGGTATTATATATTGATTAAAAGATATAATAAAGAAGAAAATATAACAATTATAAACCTATATTCACTGGCAACATGAACCTAAAATATGAAGTAAAGATTGACAGAATAGAAGGAAGAAAATGACATTATACAATAGTAGCTGCAGACTTCCATGCAACACTTTTAAAACTATGCCAGCATCACCTTAATGCCAAAGCCAGATAAAGATAATACATGGAAAGAAAATTACAGACCAATTTCCTTTATGATTATGCATGCAAAATCCTCAACAAAATACTTGCAAATCAAATCCAACAGCACTCTAACGATATTATACAGCATGCTGATGTAGGTTTTATCCTAGTTATACAAGAGTGGTTTAATGCAAGAAAATCTATTAATATAATACAGCACACTAACAAAACAAAGGGAAAAAGCCTCAGATCATCTCAATGCTGAAAACGTATTTGACAAAACCCAGCATCCTTTCATGCAAAAGCACTTAGAAAATTAGGGATAGAAGGAAAAAATCTTCAACAACACAAAAGGCATATAGGAAAAACACACAGCTAACATCATATTCAATGGTGAGAGTCTGTAAGCTTTCCATCTAAGACCTGGAACAAGGCAAAGATGCTCACTGACACTGCTGTTATTCAGCATTGTACTGGAGTTTTAGCCACAGCAGACAGCCAAGAAAAAGAAATAAAGACATCCAAATTGAAAGGGAAGAAGTAAAACGTTCCCTTCTAGGAAATGACCTGAAAACTTATGTGGAAGAGTAAGGGACCCCTTTCTTCATTTCATTCAAAAGAAGAATGATAGTGGAGGACTCACACTTCCTGACTTTAAAGTTTATTGCAAAGCTACGGTGGTCACTACAGCATGGGACTGGCACAAGGATGGATAAATCAAAAGGAATCAAACTGAGAGTTTAGAAATAGGCCCTCACATCTATAAACAACCAATTTTTGACAAAAGTGAAGAGTCCACTTAATGGGGAAAGGATAGTATCTTCAACATATGGTGTTGGAAGAAATGGATATCTATGTGCGATGGAGTGAACCCCTATCTCACACCAAATATAAAATTAACTCAAAATGGATAAGAGACCTAACTGTATGATCCAGGCCCATAAAACTCCTATAGGAAAATGTAGAGAAGCATCTTTAAGATCTTGTGGTAGACAATGGTTTCTTAGAATTTACAACCCAAGCACAAGCAATGATATGGAACCTCCTTTAAAATGAAAATTTGTGCATCTAAGGACTTCGTCATGAAAGTGAAAAGACAATGGGAAAAAGCATTTGAGAAACCACATATCCCATCAGTGTTTAATATCCAGAATATATAAAGAAACTCAATAATGAAAAAACAAAGGCAAAACACTTGGATAGATTATTTTCCAAAAAGGTTGTATAATTGGCAAGAAAACACATGAAAAGGTGCACAACATCACCAGCTGACAGGGAAATGCAAATCAAAACCACAATGAGAGTTCCTGCAGAGAGTGTGGTATAAAGCAGAGTAGGCCTGTGTTCTCCAGAATTCCCCAACAGCTTCCGTTGGGCTGATGGGTATGTGGGGCCCCCAGGACAGCCTGTGGTCCCTGCATTGGGGAGACCTAGAGCTCTTGCTCTGGTTTCCCACTGGCCCTATACAGGCCTTGAGGAATGGGTGCTGCCACCACCCATGAAATCCTCGTGGTGGCAGCTGAGATATCTCTGAGCCAGAGCCCCATTGGCTGCTCAGTTTCTCTGCCCAAACTGCAGGGTGGCAGGCGTGGTGCAGAGAGAGGAATGGAGGCTTCCTGAACACTGTGGAGGGTTCTTAGGGGACTCGAGGGCCCAGAGGGCCGGTCTGAGTGGACTCAAGCTCTGCCATCTCCTCAGGCCTTTCAGCCATGCAGATCCTGCACCTGGGGTGACCACTCTGTCATGACTGGGCAAGATGCCACCTTAAAGGCCTTAAAGAAAGTGGGCAGAGCCCTGGACTGTGAAGGATGGAACAGTTAGTAGGCTATCAAGCAATTAGTCTTCAATCTACCAGGTCTTGCTTGAAATTAGAAGAGAGAAATGATAGAATAATAGAGTATCTTGCCACATTTGTACAATAAGAAGTGTCCACCACCCTTTAAGAAGATTTACTGGTAGTTTTCAGGATGCCTGTGTATATAATTTGAAAAAGGTACTCTCAACTCCCCTCGCCCCCAACCTTTTAAAAGAAAACCTTTGTAACATCTAGGCTTTCTAGATATGAAGTGGTTTCTAGATGTAAAGAGGTTGCTGATGTATGATAAAGTAGAGCTAGGAAATCACACATCCTATAGTGCCCATTTGTTAGGCAATTAAAAAAATCATAGAAATATCTTCTGGAAATGACCTTGAAATGGAATTTGGACTGCCTCTGGAATTGGCACCAGGAGTGATGCACATCCACGCTTGTTCTGAGGGCTGGAAGA
>PVIY010063995.1:0-10303 GCA_004026745.1 Myrmecophaga tridactyla | reverse complement strand
GCGGGGCCCAAGCGGGCCCAGTGGGGCGGCTGCAAGCGGCGGGGTGGCCAGGCTGCTGGTGGGCGAGGGAGAAGTGCAGTGAGACGCGGCCTCTGCATGTGGCATCCAGGAGGTCACTGGAGACCCGAAAAGAGCAGCCCCGGTGAAGGGGACGATTTCTCTGTGAATATTTGAAGGCAGAGAAAGGCGATCTGGGGGGGAATAGATGTGGGGTGAAGACAGAGCCGTGAAGAGGCCACCAGGGCTGCGCCGAGCAGTCAGGGGACGGCATGGCCCCGAGAAGGGGGTACAGGGTGGCGCAGGGTCGCGGGGACGGAGAAAGACGTGGTCAGCATGGAATGCGCTTGGGGCGCCTTCAGGAGTGCCCTCGGCGGCAACAGCATGTCGGCACACGGGGGTCGCAGCGGGGGTGGGACCAGGGCTCAGCCGTGATCAGACAGCGTTTGGGGTCACCCGAGTGGGGCGTCACCTGGGCCCTTTCGGGGGCCCCGGCAGGACGGGAGGGCAGAGCCAGGGCGCGGGGCTGGGGTTGGCCGGGAGCAGTGGGGCGGGACCACCAAGAGACCGAGAAAAGGACGAGGGTGGATGGCCCTTGGCACCCACGACGCGGACACCTCGGACGCCCGGATCTGCCGCCCCTGCAGGCCAGGGGGACGGGACCGGACACAGGAGCCAGAAAGCCTGTAAAAGGAGCAGAAAAACGGAAGGCGCAGCATCCAGAGATTTGTGGGGGAGGGGTATGGGTGAAATTACCACATTTCCGTCAGCCGATGCGAATTGTCCAGCAGCAAGGGAGAAATCAGTGATTTAGGAAAGAGTGAGGACCTTCAGATGGGGGGAAGAAAAACCTCTTAACAGTCTAAAATTAAAAAAAAATAAGAATAAATCCAACGTGTGATTCCAAAAACTAGAGGAAATGATGATCCCCCCCCACACACACAATGTGGCACCTGACTCCCAGGGATGAGCCTGGGATTGATGATGCCTTCCTGACCGAAAGGGAGAAGAAGTGTAACTAATAAGGCATCACTGGCTGAGAGAGTTCAAATAGCGTTGAGAGGCTGCTCTGGAGACTCCTCTTATGCAAGCTTCAGCTAGATATTGCTAATTACCAGGGTTTGCCAAACCCCAACCAAAACCATTCCTGTCAGCCCTGAAGAACACGCAGGGCTCTACCTGAGAGTCTACAAAAGTTTCACACACTGAGATTACTTTCAGAAACCTACAACCTCCAGATGGTTCCTAGGCCAGATAAGTCCTGACACCCAGAGGGCCCAGCCTCTCCGGAACATCAGCTAGTTCCATCCCCACCCCATATTAATGACACCCTTTTCCAACATGAAAAAGTTAGAGTGGGCATGGCCCAAATGCCTCTAAAAAGTGAGAAAAGGATCAAAGGAGAAGGGGGAGTCGTAAAGGAGAAGCTGGGGCTTCACAAATGAGTATGCCGGCCGCATAATGAACATTGATATTTCTTCCATTCCCCAGTGCCTTGGAGCAGCTAGAAAACAAAACCTAAAATTGTGGAACTGTCACCTACACCAAACTCTGAAAGCTGTTCTATGACTACATGTTACAATGTACTCTGAGTTAAAAAAGAGAGAGAGAGAGAAAAAATGACGAGCTAAAGAGGGAGCTGAGAAATGACATGGAGGGGCTAAGGGAGGACGAGTGGACAGGTCTTTACAGAAGTGACACCACACGGCAGAGAGAGCCGAGGCCACCAGCGGGCAGTGGGGGTGCGGGTGGCAAGCGAGCCTTGAGGGCCCTGAGCCCCAGGGTCAGAGGCAGCGAAAGCAGGCGCCGATGGAAAACCCCAGCCAGCGGTCTCCTCTGAAGCACCCTTCAGGCCAAGGGCAGCTCTTTGCATTGGTTGGAGGCACAAACTGGGCCCCAGCTGCTGAGAGTTGAAGATTCAAATGCAAGCTACACTGTGGTCCCGAGCCCTGATGGGCGTCTCCTCCCAGCGGGTGGGTCTGTGCAAGAGCCGTGGCGCGGCCAGGCAAACTGATCACAAAGAGGCGTTGGTGGACGCACTGCTGCTTGTTTTCTGTGTCTGCAGAAACGGGGGTTCGTGCATGACATGGACAATGCCCGTGAGAACACACAATGTGGGTGAAAGTGGGCATGAGGACACGCTTAGCGTAACACCATTTTTAAATACACACGTTAGATCTTTGAGCATTTCTGCACAGGAGAAGCCTGGAAGCTCCTGGAAGCTCCCGGAAGCTCCTGGAAGCTCCTGGAAGCCTCAAACCCTTGTGGGTGGGGCAGCCTCTGGGGGGTGGAGGGAAGGTCAAGCTGCGTTTTCCTCTCCATGCTCCATGGGGCCCTTTCCCCACGACAGGCACACAATACTATTATTAATAGCAACAACAAGGGGTGTGTTCTCAGAGATGGCGCCTGAGCGGCTCGCCCACCAGGCTGGCTTGGCTGAGTCCTGGAAATGCTGCGGCTGCAGAAGCCCTGAGACCCGTCGGCCTGAGGCCCGGCAAGTCCAGAGCTACTTGTGCACTCGCTGTGAGCTTTGGTCTTACTGTCCTAGGTGTGAGTGTGTGTGTGTGTGAGCATGTGTGTGTGTGTGTAGCATCTGTGGGTGTGGATGTGGGTGAATGTGGGTCAGTGTGAGTGAGCTTGAGTGAGTACGTGTATGTGTGTGCACATGTGTATAGTGGTGTATGAGTGTGAACGTGCCTGAATGTGTATGTGGGGGGGGTATGTGTGAGTACATGTTTGTGTGTATGGATGTGTGGGTAGAGAGTGTGCTTATGTACATGTGTATGAGTGAGCATGTGTGCATGAATGTATGGGGTAAGAGTGCATATGTGTGTGTGCATGCATGTCAGAGTATGTGTGTGCATACGTGGGGGTGAGTGTGTATGAGTGTGTGTGTGTATGGATGTGTGTGGGTGTACGTATGCACATGTGTATGAGTGTGAGCGTATGTGTGTGCGTGTATGTGGGGGGGGTGTACATGTGTGTATGAGTGTGTACACGTGTGTGTGTGCATGGAGGGTGGGCAGGATGGAGACAGAGTGAGTGGGTGTCCCTGGGTCTGTGGTGTCCCCTCTGCAGGGCACTGGAGAAAGGGCCGGCGACACCCACTGACCGCAGGAGCTGTGGGGGGCCGGGCAGCGCTAACCCACGCTGAGCGCACGGCACCAGGGTGCCGGTGGACGGCACTTTCCAAGCCAGCGCCCTGGGTGGAGGCACCGAGGCTGAGAGCCGCCACCTCTCCCCGCCCGCCAGGCCACTGCAGGGGCAGCTCTCGGCGGGGGGGCCTCACTCCCGGCAGGCCCATGGCAGGGGCTGCTCGAGAAGCCCTGGCACAGGCCCATGGTGGGAGCTGGCAGCCCCTCGGGCCTGGGTGCCCCTGGGTGGTGTCCTGCAGCTCCCGGGACCCTCCCCTCCCGCACTGACTCTGGGCCGGGCGTGCGCTTGGACGCAGCCAGCGGGAGAAGGATGCGGGTGCCATGCAGAGGCCTGGAAAGGGCGTGGGCTCCAAGGGTGCTGCTTCTGGGACCCAGCACAGGAGGGAGGCTGGGAGGGGACGGGCGCGCGGCCCAGCTGAGCTCCCTGGCAACCTCGGAAGGAGCTGCCCGAGACCAGTTGCCCCGCGGGCCCCAGCTGCAGACCCAGGAGCCACGAGCATAGTGGGGGTGTGCAGGGGGGAAGGCAGAGGTGGGCCCACAGGGTGGGGGAGGGGCTGGGTGGGGAACTGGACAGTAGGGAAGCCCCCGGCCCCCGCAGGGAGTAAGTCCTATCCGAGCTGCACCAAGTCTGCCTGATTTGGACTTTGGGTTGGGACAAAATGGTTTATTTACATTTTAATTTCTAATTGTCAAACAAAACCAGCACCGAGCCCACAGTGCCTGCCAGTGACTCCGAGGCCCTGGAATGACTGCCCCCACGCCCTGGGCGAGCACAGCCACCGGGGGAGGCCTGACCCAAGAGTGGGGAGGATACCCCAGCTGACTCCCGTGGGCTGCGACCTCCTGGTGGACCAGGCACCTTGGCCCCGGCAGGTCTCCCCACGGTCTGCTTCAACAGTGGGACAGCCATTCACACAGCTTCCAGGGAAGCAGGACTTCAGCACGGGCCCATCTGGAAAAAGAGGGTGGTGTCCCAGTGGCCCACAAGCAGTGAGTGGGAGAGGGCTGATGGTGTGGCTGGGACTCTGTAGAGGCTGCACAGACGGCCCGGGGGTCCTCTCGGGGCCACAGAAGGGCCGAGCAGGGTGCGGCCCCTGGGAAGTGACCTCTGTGAGAAAGGGAAAAAGGGCACAGGGATGCCATCCTCCTTTTTGGGTGAACCCCAAGAGTCTTGGCTGCTTGGAGCTGCTGGCACGAGCCCCAAGCGTGGAGAGAGGACGTGGGGACAAGACATGGGGACATGGGGATGGAGTAGTCGGGAAGCTCCTCAGGAGGTGCAGGCCCTGAACCCAGGGTGGTGAACCCTAACCAGACAGGGGGGCGGCACCCACAGCTGTCACTGACCCCCAGCCACCTAGAAGCAGCTCTGGGATTCAAGCCAAGTGGGTCCCTAAGGAGAGGCCTGGGGTGCACAGGACCCAGGGGGAGCGGGAGGGCCCGTGGGGGTGGGGGAGGCCTGAGCACGTGGCCTGGACATGGGCCCAGGTCACCTCACCTGAGTCCGGGTCACCTCACCTGGGCCCGTGTCACCTCGCCTGGGCCTGTGTCACCTGTGTCGCCTGAGCCAGGGACAGTCCCCCCGAGTGTAGATCCCTGCCTGCCCTCGCCCAGGCTGCACTGGCCTCGGGGACGCTGTGCTGGGGGCAGCGTTGAAGAGCTGAGTCTGCGAGCACGAGCTGCAGAGGGACACCTCGGACTCTCGGGGCCGCTGCAGGGCAGGTGGGGAGTGGAGAGGGAGGGGCCTTCCTTTCCTGCCCTCACCCCAGCCTGCCCGGTGTGGGGGTGGTGTGCGGGCTTCCAGGCCCCCCAGCCCTATCCCGGTAGCCCCTCGGGGGGGGGCTGGGGACACAGGCCCAGGATCCACAGACCCACCCTTTGGTGTGGCAGCCTCTGCAGACCCCAGCTGTGGGCACATTCCAGTCAGTGACTGCTGCCTGCCCTGGCCTTGGGGGGCCCAGGCCTGAGCCTCAGAGTGACCTTAGGGGATGACCTTCCCCAGGGGAGTGGCGAGGGGTCCTGGGTCTGCAGCGCCGTAGCCCAGAGGCCCCTGCAGGCTGAGGGGGTCGGGGCCCAGGGCAAGGGAGGCTCTGTGCCCAAGTTGGGGCTCAGGACAGGCGAGAAACAACCCAAGAAACACCCCCGGGCCCCAAAATCCTCTCCCCCTCACTTGTCTGTGTCTCGCCATGGTGGGTGGGGGCCAGGGAGGCAGGTGCCCGCAGCTCAGAGCCTGGCAGAGCCCTGGGGTCCCGTGAGAGGATGGGAAGGGGGCCTGGGCTTGTAGCCCGGGGCTCGGGGTCCTGCAGAGAGGGGGACGCCCGGTACAGATGAGCACCCAGCCACCACCTAAGAGCCCCCTCCTGGGCCAAGGCTGGGGCAGGTGTCCAGGTCCCAGGGACCACCTCCTCATCTGCTTCCCCTAGGGCAGGCTGGTGGGGGGGTGCTGACCCCAGGCGCTGGCCTCAGGGCACAAGCAGGGGACTGTCCACTGCGGCCAGCACCCTGTTTCTTCACGTGGCCCTGGAAGCACCTCATCCCCTGCAGCCCCTGGCTTTGGCCCTTTAGGACCAACAATACAGGTGAACAAGGACAGGTCTGCACACCTGTAGCTGCCTGGTCACCTGAGGCCAGCTCCGCCCCACCAGCCTGCTTTGGGGGGCTGCTCCTTGGGCTGCCTTGGAAGGGTTGCTGCCTCGGGGGGGGAGGCTTGCTTTGGCGGGGGCGCCTCTCAGTCCCTCAGCCCAGGAATTCTGGAAAGGCCGACCAGAGCCCTGCTCTGGGGACTAGTGCCCGCCCTGCAGCCTGGGCCCTTCCTCAGGCCCCTTCCTGCCTCCCCCAGCCCTCACCACGCTGTGGACACCCCGTTTCTGGAGCTGTGAGCCTCCCCCAGGCACCTGGGCCCATGCAGAGCTGCCCCAGACCCACGGCCCGGGACATGTGCACAGAGCTGACCCTTTGCAGCCCACCACCCCACCTCCTCCCGCCGACGCAGCGCATGGAAAGGAATCCTGCAGGGTTTTGAGATTTAAGTATAAAAAATAAAGGAGAAAATCCTTAGGAGAGGATTTGAATAACTTTGAGGGTGACTGTGGGAGACCCCTAAGCCTGTTGGGGACTCCAGGGCTGGCTGGGAAGGTCCCCCCGCCCCCCACGCTGGCCCTTCGGTGTCTGCTGAGGTGTCTGACCCCAGGGCCCCTCCCAGCACCGGGGCGCAGGCTCTGCTGTGGCCCATTCACAGACGGGCTGGGGGCTCACTGAAGACCCCCCGGGTGGGCGCCTGCTCTGGTGACAGGAGAGTCGCATCCTATGGCCAGAAGCTCTGTGAGATGTGAGTATGGTAAATTTCATCGTGAATAAACTCAGACAATAAATGGAAACCGGGGTGGGGGTGAGAGATTGTAATGCCCATGATGAAAAAAACACATGTGTATTATACAAAGAACTAGAAACTGATGAAAAAGGACAAATAACCAACCCAAGAGAAGAAATACAAGTGAGAAATCACAGAATAGGAAATCCAAATAGCTTCTAAATACCTGAGAAGATGCCCAACTTCACTAGTTAAGGAAATAACACACGAGGTTCTGTTTGATTCCCATCACGTTGTCAAAATGTTCGCAGCTGCAGCGTCGGCGCCGAGGGCTGAGGGGCCCGGCCGGTCGCAGGGGAGTGGAAGCCGTGGCGCCCTGCGGATGCCCACACCATAATAGCACCCCAGATTCTGACCCAGCTTTAGGGATCCAGCTTACAAAGACAAAATCACCACTTTGTAAGGGTGTAAGTTAATATCACAACTTAATATTTTGAAAAGGAATTACAAGTTTCCGGTCATGAGAGGGAGCAAGGTAAGGAGGGGAGCCCTGTCCTGGCCCTGGGTAGGATACACCCCTGCTCTTGAGCAGGACCGCAGGCCAGGATGGTGGACAGAGAGCCTGGGTCCCGTGCCTTGGGGGCTCAGCCCTCAAAGACGCAGGAAGGAAAAGAGGAGACCCCCCACCCCACCCCTGCAGCCTTAGTGAGGTCAGGGCTGCTGGTGGGTGACTGAGCTAGGGGAATGCTGTCGCCCTCTCCCAAACAGAGCCCAGGGGCATGCAGGGGTGGCATTGGCGGTCCCCAGCTTCCAGGCGCCTCCTCCATGGGGCTCCACTGTCCTCAGCAGGAGGCTCCCACCTCATGGTCCAAGGTGGCTGCCCACCTCCAGCCATCAAGTTTCATTCCAACCAGCAAGAAGGAAGAAGAGCCCAGTCCTTTCAAAGATACTCCATTGATCGGAACTTAGTTATATGGCCATACCACTGGCAAAGGAGGCTGGAAATTGTCGTTTTTATACAGAGCAGACATCTACCCACTCGAAAATTGGAAGCTCTATTAGGCAAAACTGCTAGCCTCTTCCTAATTCTTTTTCATTCCCCTTCAGTTCCTTTGATCAGCAAGGGCCAGACCCAGGAGGGGCGTGGCGAGTCTGCACCATGCCAGGCTCTGTCCTGCCTCTGCCACAGGGTTTGGGGCACAGGGATGGGAGGGGGAGGCGTCCCACAGCCCAGAGAGCACAGCAGGTCCCAGCAGGCAGCCCAGGGGTGTGTGGGTCTTGCTGCCTTGGGCCAGGGGTTGGGGGAGCTTCCAGGTGAGCAGGGCTGGCTGCAGGTCTCTAAGCTCTGTGGTGGCGAGGCCCACGGGGCTGGGGCTCCCAAAAACAATCCTCCCAAGGCTGGTCTGAAAGGCTGGGCCGCACTGACCGCGTCTGTGCCAGTGGGAGCGTGTGGTGGATCCCAGAAAAGCCACGTTCCTTAACCCTCATGCAGTATTGTCGGATGGGATCTTTTTTATTGTTCCCATGGAGATGTGACCCACCCAATTGTGGGTGGGACCTTTTGATGAGATGGTTTCCATGGCGATGTGTCTCCACCCATCCAAGGTCGGTTGCCCTTTAAGCGGGAACCATTTTAGGAAAAGGTCAGGAGCCACAAGAGCCCAGACAGCCAGAGACCTTTGGGGATGAGGAAGGAAAACGCCCGGGGGAGCCTCATGGAATGAGGAGAGAAGCTAGCAGCTGCCGCCGCACACTCTCCCAGCTGCCACAGTTGTCCTGGGCCCATGGGGCCTTAGTTTGCACATTTTCACGGCCTTAGAACTGTAAACTTGCACTTAATAAACTCCCCTTTTAAAAGCCGTTCCGTTTCTGGTATATCACGTTCCAGCAGCCTCAGCGAACTAGGACCCGGCTGTAAGAGCCTGGGCTCCCTGAGGCTGCTTCACTTCGGGGCCCGGCTGCAGCTCCTGTGGGGGACAGGCCTGTGCCCAAGGTGGATCGTGTTCCAGAAAAAAGCTTCCGGAGGGGAGGAGGGTCCTGAGACTCAGGCAGGATTGCCCCGTGCCCCCCACCAGGCGAATGGCCCTCAGTCCCTCACATGCCCCCGTGCCCTCCCCAAGATGCAGGACACGGTGGGGACGGGGGGGAGTGCCAGACCCGGGGCACTGGGCGAGGACGGCGGCTGCACCTTATTATCTTAGAGCCACCTCTTGTCACAAATAATTACAGTCCATAATAGGAAAATTTAAGAGTGCCCCTGCAACTTGGCCCACCAGCTCCATCCCGCCATTAGCTGTGGCATGGGGCATCAATCTCGCCGCCTCTCTCCGGCCTCAGCGAGTTGTGATAAAAACGTCAGACAGTGAGATTGCCCCGGCCACGCTGTGATTGAGTGCCCCGCTCCCCTCAAGTCCCCTGACAAAGGAGTGCAGCCAGGCTGCAGCCGTCCACCCCAGGACACCTTCCGGAACTTTACTAGAGTCGGTTCCCGAGGGGCGGGCTCAGGGGTCTGTGGGGTCCACATGGGGCCCGGGAGTGAGCCGGGGGCCAGGAGGCTGGGCCAATGCTGGCGGTGCTGGGGAGAGGAGCTGTGGGCCATAGCCCCCCAGGACCTGCTGAGCCCGAAGGGAAGCCCCGGGGCACCCACTGCAGGAGGCTGCGGCCTGCCGGGAGGTGCCTGAGGGCCGGGTCAAGTTAGCCAGGGGCCCTCTGGGGATAGCCCTGCGGGGGGCAGGAGCCCAGAGCCCCCCTGCTGCCAGCGCCGCCCGGCCTGCCCTTCCCAGGGAAATGGGCCTTCTTCTTTTTTATTATTGTAAGGTGAAGACATATTGAAAATTGATTTCCCTGTTGGAAATGGGATAATTAAACAGGCTGTTTCTATCTTCATCATCGTCATCATAAAACGGGAGGACACGGGGCCGTGCGTGGCGTGAGCTGACTCTGTCTGCCCCAACGCCAGGCAGCACTAATTGAATACAAATGGCCTTGCTCGAAGTTGCTGAGTTATATTGCAGAGATATGGGCTAATGATGCCATTTAATCATTTTTACAAGATATAAAATTACTGGCTCCTCCAGGAAGATCATTAAGGAAAACAATTGTTCACCGCAATTGAAAATAGAGTTTTAATTATTTAATACAAAAATTAAGCTATTAGAGACCAGTGTTGGACGAAGCAACTTAATAGAAATTGATATACAAGTGGCTGTGAGCATTTTAGTTTTATTAACCTGCCTAATTTCTTAATCCAAATCAATCTGAAAGGCCTGTTGGAGCTGCCCTCGGGAATTACCTGCAGGAGCGGGGCAGGGGAGGGGGAGGGCGGGTGGGGGTCCCAGGAGGGCGGGCAGCCCTGGCCTGCCACGGAAGCCTGGAGCATGCCCAGGCAGTGAGCGCCCACGCCCTGGCGGGGGGACCAGGCACCCACCCTCCTCCGCACTGTGCAGTTGGCGTCCGGAGGGGCCGGCCTGGGGAGAGGAGCAGAGACGAACCCTCCAGGCCCTGAGCAGGCTCCACGGGGGGCTGGTCGGTGAGGGTTCCATGAGGACGGGCGGGCAGGGTCTGCACAGCACCCCTGCACCCCTCCCAGGCCCCAGGCCCTCGGTGGTGGGCACGGCTCTGAACATCTCACAGGTGATGTGTCCTGAGGCAGTGGGCAGGCAGGAGCAGAGGGCCTGACCCATGCTTCCTGGACAAAGGGGAGGGGCCACTCAGCTGCAGACCCAGGCCCACCCACCCTGCTGCATCTCCACTCACCCTGCCACCGCTTTCCCAGCCCAGGAGGTGGAGACAAAGCCGCGGGCCACAGCCCCCAGCCCCCGACCCCCGGCCCCCTGCAGCCCCC
>PVIY010063994.1:0-10295 GCA_004026745.1 Myrmecophaga tridactyla | reverse complement strand
GCCTGCTGAAACCCTGGTTCAGTGACTGAGGGTGGCTTCAGGCCCATTGCACAGAAGAACACACCGAGGCTGCTGGGCCCAGGAGTGCTCACTCACCCCAGCACGGACGTAGACCCCTGCAGCTTCATGCTGGACACAGACAGCTTGAGGCTCAGGTTAACTATCTGGGCACATGAGGAGGCCAGGGTCAGAGGGAACAGAACACATGGGAGCCTTCAGCTGGCCACCAGCTACCTCTGGCCTTCCACACCCCGCCCCATCCGTCCAGGCAATGGGTGTTTGCTAGGCATCCACTGTGTACCGGGCCCTGCCATACCAGACAGGCCCAGTCTCTACCCTTGGGAACCCTTCACAGGCCAGCAGGGGAGGTCAACAATAACCAGATCCAGGCAGGTACCCAGGCAGAGAGGTGGTGTGGAGAGGGCCGCCGGGGACCCAGCTTACTCAGGGTGTTCCAAGGAGGCTGCCCTGAGGAAGTGACACTTAAGCTGATCCTGAAAGATGAGGAGGAGCCAGCCATGCCAAGAGCCAGAGGAAGAGTGTTGTAGGCAGAAGGAATGGCATGTGCAAAGGTCCTGAGGCCGGGACATACTGACATATTCAAGGAACAGCAGGGAGAACAGTGTGGCTAGAGCAAAGCCAGGGAGGAGAGCGCAGGAGCAAAGAGGTCTCCCGAGGGCCGCCCAGCGCTTGCAGCCATGTCCACCCAGTCCAGCTCACTCACCACATCCAGGGTGAAGAGGGACTGGAAAGCGGAGTTGGAGGCCGCAGCCAGGACCTCCACGAACGGCTGCAGCTGCAGGGTGGCATTGTTGGTCTGGAGCGTGACCACGGGTGTGGCGCCCAGCCGCACCTTGAGCACCACGGGCATGGGGTTGGGGAACTGCCTGGCCACCTGGGAAGGCAGAGCGGGAGGGAGGGAGGGTCCCGCCGGGTGAAAATGGCTCCAGGCGGTCACTCCTCGACCGCTGATCACACCAAGCCAACACCGTGCTGCCCGCTGCCCACAGCCGGACCGCAGAGGTGGGTCCGGCCCAGACCCCGTCCTCGGGGATGCCGACGGAGGCTCCGGAGCCGCGGGGGCTCGGAGAAGGCCCCAGGACTAGCCTAGGGGGTTGGTCTTCCCTTAGGGTCTTGAAGATGGTTAAGAGAAAGGAAAGAGAAAAGACGCCCAGGCAGAAGGCCCTGCTGGGCAAAGGCACGAATGGAGGAGAATAGCAGCTAGTAGGAGGCGGGCATCCCTGGGACGGAGGAGGAGCAGATTTGATGCATTTTCTCCCTCTGGGACAGACGTGAGGCGTGAGGCGGTAGCGATCCTACAGCGTGGAGGTTCACCTTCCCCAGCCCCATGTCTCAACCCCTGGAATGACCAGAAACGTCACCCACCTCGGGGATGAGCTGGCCCAGCGCAGAGGTGTTCAGTGGGTTGGCTTCCGAATCCTGAAATGCTCCCCACCCCACGCCAGGTGTTAGGGCGGCTGCACCCCTGGCCCTTCCCATAACTCCCACTTAACCCCCCAACCGCCCCCACCGGGGCCCCAAAGCTCCGGCTGCCCCCCCCCCACCATCTTCCACGGTGGGGTCCCCCGAGGCCGGGCCAGGGGGCCGTCCGGCTCCAGCTGCCCCGGGCGGCAGGCCCGGCCCTCACCAGCTGCCCCGTGATGTCCAGGTTGAGGGCCCCCGCCTTCTGCAGCAGTAGGAAGGCGGAGTCAAAGAGGTCCTGGGAGAGGCCCACGGTGACCATGGCGCCCTCGGTGCCCACGTGTTCTGGCAACGCGAAGCGGGTGGCATTCACAGGCAGGATGATGGGTTTGCCCAGGAGGAAGAGGACGGCCTGTGGGGGGTGCCGAGAGGGAGAAGAGCAGCCTGCGTCCCAGACTCCTCTCCCCTTAGCTTCCCTGCTCCTTCAGGAAGCTTCTGGGACACTGAGGATTCCAGAAGCAGCAAAGTGCCAGCTCTGGGCTGACAAGGAGACACTTACGTTGATATCCAGGGAAATGGAGTCCTCAGTGATATTGGGGGTGCTGATGAGGGAATAGCGAATCTGAGACTCAGGGCCGACAGGGTTGAGGCCTAAAGGAACCCCGGGTGGAGAGGAAATCACTAGCGTGACCCACCAGGGCCTCACCCACCCAGACAGGGCCATCATCTCACTTCTGCCATCAGCCAGCACCAGCCCAAAAACGAAAGAGGCACAAAAAGACTTCTGAGTTTGCAAAGTTAGGTTGTAAAATGCACACACCCAAGATATGGCATTTACAACCACTTGACTCTCAGCTCAGACAATTCTAACGGGCTGGGATTCTGATTTCCCAGGTCAGTAAAAGGCGGGAGACGCCAAATTGAAGGAAGAAGGCTCCACTCCAGACTCAAAACCTTCTACCAAAGACTAGTAGGGACAGGAAAAGAAAGAAGGGAGCTCACGTTTATCGAGGTTCAGACATTTGACCCACATTGTCTCATTCAATTCTCACCGCAATCCCGTGGTGTTATCAGCCCGTTTTACACAGGCGCTCTACACACTCACTCGCGTGCATACACACGCACACACACACGAGTTTAGTGAGGTCAGACTTGGTCAGGACTGTCTCCCCGGGGCCAGTCCAAAGGCAGTGGCTCCCGCAGGGACTGCAGCACTCGCCCCGAGGCCCCTGAGGGCCCAGACACAGAACCCCACCTCCTTGCAGCCTCTCAGACCTGATGTAACAAAGCCTCAAGCCACCTCACACCTTCTGTACTTATTTAATATTTGTCCTTGAATCACCTTGCCTTTTCTTAAATTGACTGCAAAAGAAAACTTTCTATCACTATCAAGAATCAGAAATCAGCACTAATACTCCTTGAACTCCTGGGCCGGATGGGGTGGTTATGGCTCTGAGCTTGCACAGAAATAAATACAATGAACTCAAGGAGGCCCCACCCTGTATCCCACAGGACATCTCCCATGACAGCAGGGCTGAGCCCCAGCCCCCGACACAGCAGCCTCGGCCAGGCTGCCTCTAAGGAGGTCTGTACCCAGCTCACGGTGCCCGCCTCCCAGGGATTGTGCAAAAACAATCAGTGTAAAGTGTGCACTTTACAACCTAACTTTGCAAACTCAGAGGCCTGAGACAACTGCAGTCCCTCCCAATTGTGAGAATCTGGTTTCTACAATCCCGTGGTTTGGAAAATGTGAATGATTCTAGATTCTAAGATGCAATGGTGACAAGAGTCTCCATTCTCGGAGGTGCGAAGTCTTCAAGACTTATAATTCAAATATCTTCTTTTTAAAGTGTTCAATCTAAGCTACACAGATTCTAGAATCAAAGACTCAAACATTCTAGAACTGGGAGATACCCAAATTCCATGACTAACTGCAAAGTTGAGGCGCGTTCAGGTCGGGTGTTCTCTGATTGTCCTCCCAGGGGTGGCTCTGGCCCAGTGGGGAGTCTCAGAGGCCCCGCCCCTTGCCCCCTGGGCTCCCAGGTCTCACCAATTAAGGTGCCCAGGTGGACGTTGAGACCCTGCACCAGGTTGGAGATACTCAGGCACAGCTGCAGCAGGACGGAGAGGAAGCTGGGTTAGGGTGGCCCTCAGGGCTGGAGGGCATCTTTCTGGATGTCTCCCCCGGCCCACACTCTGTGGCCTGGAACCCCTTCCTTCCCCCAACCACCTGGTGGCACTGAGGAGACAGAGGAGAAGCCCCAAGCCTAGAGGGGACAGGAGGAGCCCACATCATCGAAAGAGGAGCGGAGGGAGCACCATCATGGAAGGAGGAGCAGGGATGGAGAGAAAACAGAGGGGTGGCTGAGCTGGGGCAGACTCCTGCCTGCACCAGGGCCGGAGGGCTGCCAGGTGAGAAGGTGGAACCCACCGTGGGCAGTGGGCAGTGATCAGCAGGCCAGGCCAGGCTAGGGAGATTGGAAGTTCCGTGGGGCATGTGGGCAGCTGAGAAGAGGATTGTGCGTCAGCATGGTGGGCGTGATGAGAGAAGGGGTCAGAGAGGAGCCCAGAAGGCCAGAGGCCGTCACAGCCTGGTCCAGGCCAGGCTGATGACCTTGGGCCAGGAGAGGCCAGGAGAGGCCAGGAGTCAGAGGACAGGGCCAGCCCTCCCTTGCAGAGCCACCCTGCAGCCCTTTGGCCGGAGGAGGCTGGCTGGAGGGGAGCAGGGAGAAGGAGAGGCCAGACCAACAGGTTGGGCCAGGGGCCTCCCGGGCAGCCTGCAGGACCCCCAGGACAGCTGCACCTGCCTCTAGCCCACCCCTGAGCCTCAGTTCCTCATCTGCAGGGTGGCAGTGCTGAAGCCCCCTAGGGTGCAGGGGGCACACAGTGAGCCCATTTGGCCTCTGCTACTACCCTGTAAAGGCGGGGTGGGGGACTGGGAGGGAGAACCAGCTGCCCCTGGGCACTGGAAGCCTGGCCTCTGGGACACTGTCTGTCCCCAGTCAGCCACACTGCCGATGATGACAGCAGCTGAAATTAAAACTGTGACAGCAGCACTTGCGCCGCCAGACGCTGCTCTAAGCGCTTCACAAATGCATTTAGTCCCAACGACCTCCCTGTGAGGGAGGTACTTTTACTCTTTTTGCATTAGAGGCAACTTAAGCGACTTGGCCAAGGTGCACAGCTGGGAAGCAGGGGAGCCAGGATTTGAACCCAGGCCATCCAGCTGACTCCAGCGCCCGTGCTCTTGTCCCCTCTCATTTTGTCTCTTTTTCACAAACCCCAGGGTCCCCGGAAGCAATGAGAGCACTCCATGCCTCCCCCCGCCCTGGCATGGAATGGGGCTGGCCCAAGAGGATGACCCTCTCTCCCTTCCAGACCCACAAGCTCTGCCCTTGTCTGGTCTCCGCATCACTCCCTTGGACCCCTGCACCAGCCTCTTCCCTGCCTTCACTCAGGGGACCTGAGGAGATCGACAAAGGGCCTGCACTAGGAAAAGTCCCTAGCCTCTGCCCCCAGGCCTGCACTCCCGTCACTCACCCACCATGTCTTCCAGGTTAAGCAACGCCCTCCCTCCCTCCTGAAAATATCTCTCAAGTCCTTTACCTTGTTCATCAAGACAGCTTTAATGTGCCTCTGCAGCAAGACCAGCCACGCAGGGGAGGGGCTAAGGGAGAGACGGGAATGGTTCCTGAGTCGCCAGGTCAGACGCGTCAGGTCCCCAGTCTTAGCAAAGACACAGCCTGGGAGAGAAGTCTCCACCCTCAGCCAGGGGCCCTGCGAGTCCCATTTGCTCCCCTGCCATGTGCCAGTTGCGGTGTCGGCGACATAATTGTCCCCACCTGACAGATGAGGAAACCATACCTCAAAGAAGGGGTCATGTGTGCCAGGTTTGGGAAGTGAGGACAGACTTGGGGGGACAGAGAGGACACTGCAAAGGCCAGACCAGCCATGTCCTCGGGCCGGCCAGATCCCCTGGAAGTGGGATCTGTGGAATCTGTTTCCTGCTAGGGCTCCAGCTCTCTGTGACATATCTTCTAAAGAGCCTTTCTTGCACTGGACCTCAGTTTCCCCTCTGGATAAGAAGAAACTGAGCTAAGTCCATGTTTCTCAGCGGGGGTCCTTAGCAACCTCCTGAACCTTGGTTTGCTAAAATGTTGATCCAAGCTGCAGCTCAGACCCACAGAGTCAGCCGTGGGTGGGAAAGGGGGTGGCTGGCATAGGTGTTTTTAAAGCGTCAATAAGCCGGGCACAGCCCTCACCCAAGAGCCCAGGAGGGCTCATGAGATACACATGATAATTACTGAGCACCAGTTTGAATGGATTGACACACAAACACCCTTCTGGGGAGGAAAAGTCCCGTCTTTGTCCAAATGATGCATGCTTTACGTCTGCAAAATGCTCAACCGCTTTACTTCTCTGCTGGAAGGAGGCAGCCCTCCAAGGTCCCGAACAGCTGGTCCAGTCCCCAAATCCCTTCATGGGCAGAATAATGTCAATGGCTGATGTTCATGGTCACGTGGATAGACTGAGACTCAGCCACTTACTTGCTGTGTGACCTAGGCAAATCTCTCTCCCTCTCTGAGCCTCAATGTCCTCAGCCATAAGCCAGGCAAGGTAATGAGGGTTTCTTAGGTCTGTTGTAGAGATTGGAGGAAGTCTTGAGTGAGGTCTGCAGCCTTAACATCTGGGCTTCCAGGAATCACCAACCGGGAGTCTGCAGACCGCCCCCACCAGGCATACCCACCTTTTGCCACCATCAAACATGCTGGTGTTGCCAAGGAATGAGTAGCAGGAGGAGATGCTGATCACGGGGGTCTCAATGGGCCCCTGGGCCACGTGGGCGTCAGCCAGCAGCACCACAGGCAGCATCAGCTCTAGGGGCTCCGGGTCGCTGCAAGGAAGCCAGTCCTGAGCCCCAGAGGCACAGCCCAGCGAGGGTCCACTGGCTGACACAGGCAACCCCCCAGGCCAGGCCTCCTCCCCAACCCCACTCCCCACCCAGGGTCACAGAGATTGCAGCAGACAGGTAGGAACTCTGCCCACTTCCCTCGCTGTGTGACCCCAGGCTGGTCATTCCTCTTACCGGGCCTCGGTTTCCCCTTCTGTAAAATGGGCCTAAGACTGGTGGCACCTACCTCACAGGGTTGTGCTGAGTTTTCTATGACACAATCATATAAAAGATCCAGCTCAGAGCCTGGCCCACGGGAATTGAAAGATCCCCTGAAGTTCCACTCACAATTTGAAGATTAAATTGTAGTAACATCTAAAGTGCCTGGTGCAGGAACTGTTTTAAAATTTGAAAAAGGGATCAGACTTCAACTAGAAATATGAATGAAGTTGGTGTGGATAGGACTAAGGTATACCAGAAAACTGGGTAAAGGATGATATGGCCCATATTTTAAAACCTTTACTTCTGGATGAGACTAGAGGGTGACAGATTTATTTGGTGCAAAATTTATGTATTGGGTAGTGCATTTTCAAATTTGACTTTTATGGTCAGTTTAGTTGAACACCATACGTGCTTGTACTCTTGAATAGGGAATGAGATTTTGTTGGTTTGTCCAGGTTAGTGTGATGCCCTGATAAATGCCAGAGCAGTCGGGCAGTGAATAAAGTATTTGCGGGGTCCCTTGGGGGAATGGGGAGAAGAGGGGAGGTGTTCAACTTTCCCATTTGGAAAATTTCTGATATTCTTGCAAGCAGTGAGGACAACCAAATCAATAGGCTGAACTCTCAATCTTGGGGTTTGCCCCTATGAAACTTATTCCTGCAAAGGATAGACTAAGCCTACTTAAAATTAGGCCTAAGAGTCATCCCCAGAATAAATACATGGATCCTTGAATAAAGCATGAGATTTTGTAGGTTTGTCCAGTGTGAAGTCCTGATAAATCCCAAAGTGAGCTGAACAGTGAAGACAAAAGTATTTGCAAAGTCCCCTTGGGGGAATGGCGAGAAAGGGGAAAAATTCAACTTCCCCATTTGGAGAATTCCTGATATTCTCACAAGCAGTGGGGACAACCAAATCAATAGGCCACCAAGCCCTCAATCTTGGGGTTTGTTCATATGGAACATCCCTGCAAAGGATAGGCTAAGCCTACTTAAAATTAGGCCTAAGAGTCACCCCCAGAGAACTTTTTTTGTTGCTCAGATGTGGCCTCTCTCTCAGCCAACACAACGAGCAGTCTCACTACCCTACCCTTCTCTACGTGGGACATGACTCCCAGGGGTGTAAACCTCCCTGGCAACGTGGAACAGAAATCTAGAATGAGCTGGGACTTATCATCAAGGGATTGAGAAAACCTCCACCAAAAGGGGGAAGAGAGAAACGAGACAAAATAAAGTGTCAGTGGCTGAGAGATTTCAGAGTCGAGAGGTTATCCTGGAGGATATTCCTACGCATTGCATAGATATTTCCTTTTTAGTTTAAAGTGTATTAGGTTAGAGGAAAGTGTACAGCTGTGTTCCAGTGGCCGTGTTTCTTGAAGATGATTGCATAATGATATAGCTTTCACAATGTGACTGTGTGATTGTGGAAACCTTGTGTCTGATGCTCCTTTTATCTATAGTATGGACAGATGAGTAAAACATATGGGTTAAAAATAAATAAATAATAGGGGGAACAAAAAAATAAAAATAAAATGCATTTTATAAAGCTAAAAAAAAAGAGTCACTCCCCAGAGAACCTCTTTTATTGCTCAGATGTGGCCTCTCTCTAAGCCAACTCAGCATGTGAACTCACTGCCTTCCCCCCCTACATGGGACATGACTCCCAGGGGTGTAAATCTCCCTGGTAACGTGGGACAGAAAGCCTGGGATAAGCCAGGATCTGGCACCAAGAGATTGAGAAAGCCTTCTTGACCAAGAGGGGGAAGAGAGAAAAAAATAAAGTCTCAGTGGCTGAGAGATTTCAAACAGAGTTGAGAGGTTATCCTGGAGGTCATTCTTATGTATTATATAGATATCCCTTGTTGGTATGGTATATTGGAGTGGCTAGAGGGAAGTACCTGAAACTGTTGAGCTGTGTTCCAGCAGCCTAGATACTTGAAGACGATTGTACATAGATATAATATTTACAATGTGGCTGTGTAATTGTGAGAAACTTGACTGATGTTCCTTTTATCCAGAGTATGGACAGATGAGTAAAAAATATGGATATAAATAAATAAATAAATAAATAATGGGGGGAAAAGAATCAAATAAATTGGGTAGATGGAAACACTAGTGGGCAATGAAGGGGAGGGATAAGGGGTATGGGACGTGTGAGTTTTGTTTTTTTTTCTTTTTATTTCTTTTTCTGGAGTGATGCAAATGTTCCAAGAAATGATCATGGTGATGAATACAAAACCATGTGATGATATTGTGAGCCACTGATTGTGCACCATGTATAGAAAATATGTGTGTGAAGATTTTTCTCAGTAAAAAAAGTAAAATAAAATAAAGTGCCAGAGGCAGAGAAATGATTCTGCTAGCTGCATCTATGGAGCACCTGCTGTAAGCCTGGCTCTGTGAAAGGGGGACAGAAATTATAATGACAGCAACAAATCCACTCACGGCAACCCTCATCCTCGCTCTGCAAGGTGTCAGCCCATTTTGCAGATAGGGAAGCTGGGGCTTGGGGAAGTGGAATGACTCCGCCCAGTTGCCCAGCTGGTGAGCAGGGTCCAGGTTCTCTGAAATTCTCTCACTGCCTCACTCCTCTCTGGGAGAACTGGACAGGGGGTCAGAGGCCTGGGTGCAGGCCCCAGAGGAGTTGCCGAGACCCATCCCCTCGCTCCATCGCTTGGAATGTCACTGAAACTTGGCCCTGCCCCCCACAAGGAGACCCACTTACCGGAAGACCTTGAAAGTAAAATTGGTTGCAGCCAACAAGCGTACCCCAAAACCAGCAATGAAGTCCAGGTGGAGGTGGGGCATGTGGACATTCAGAATCTGAATCCTGCAGGCAGGAATCGAGGTTACAGGGGGGCTCCCCTTAGACCATGGAACCAGCTCTGGGCTGGGAGCGCTGGGGCACACGTTCACATGGTCGACATTATAAAGAAGTTCTTGACAATCAGACCCACGGGTTGAGGGAGCGGTGGTGTGTCCCCATCCCAGGGGGCATGGAAGCCAAGGTTGGACAGCCAGGCGCTAAGGAAAAGATGGCAGGTGGGGGAGGGGGAGGGCCCAGCATGGGGCGGGACTCGGGTGAGATGAGTGCTCGGGCCGTAGGGTGAGGACATTTTAGTTTCTGCTCCAGTGAGGAGTGTGGAAAGCCAGGCAGTCGGTGGGGGGGAAAGGCTTTAAAGTCCATAGAGGGCAGAAATCCTCACAGCATCAGAGTCTACAGCCTCGGCTTGCAGCCTTCCAGCCATGGGGAACTCACTCCCTCTAAAACTGCCTATTCTGATACTGTGAAGCACTCTCCAGCTAATTTAACCTCTTTTTCCTTCCTGAATGAAAGCCTTTTTTTTTTTTTCCTGTATAGTTGTTGAGGGGGGAAAAAATTCAGACGGCACAAATGGTGTGTTTTAAAGCATCCAGACCCGGCTCTCAAACAGTACTATTAGTACATGGGTGAGTATTTTCCACGGCTCTTCTCTGAGCACAAGATGATCTAAAACCTGCTTCTTTTCCCTTGCCAGCAATCCTGGATGTGCCCCCCACCCCATCAGGAAACAAGTACCCTCGGCGCTGTTTGCACACAGCCCCGTGCTGCCCATAGTGTGGCCAGACCATGGCCAGGTAGGAGCCCTCTGTGGCTGGGAGGTCATGGCGTTCCCATCAGGAAACACACCTGAGCAGCACCCTGGCCCTGCCAAAGGGACCTCAAACCGAGGCCCCAAGCCACCTACAGCCCCTACGCATATTTTTTACTCACCCAGGGTTTT
>PVIY010063993.1:0-10309 GCA_004026745.1 Myrmecophaga tridactyla | reverse complement strand
CCACGCCCTTCTTCCTCTTTGAATTCCCTCATGAATTTCCTCTTTATCTTTTGAAATTTCAAATTTCCACCAAGGCAGTTGACCCAGATAGCCAACTGAGACCTCATTCACTCAGTTTGACCACGTATAAAATAGAGCCTTCCGTACAGGATGGACAAACCCTCATCCAATCAATAGGAATCGAGCTAACTTGCTTTTTATGTCTCTAACGATCGTTTACCAACCCCAGAACACCAAAATTGCTTCCATCTGGCATCCTTTGCTGCAGCAGAACTTTGGTGTCCCAAATAAAATGCTGTAGTCTGCAAACTTCACTCAATTTGTCTTTCAGGGTACTATTATCATTATGTTTATTTTGTAGCTGGGAAAACTGAGGCACAAAAGGAAAGTAAGTACCTTGCCCAACATCATGCACTTAGGACTCAACCATGTACTTTACAACCTCTGTTCAGTATGTACACAGGTCAGAGACACAAGCACTGTGGAGCCAGAGAAGAGGGGCTGGGGGCAGAGATTAAAAAGGGGGACATGCTTTCATTTGGGGGGCGGTGATGAGGAAAGACCTTTCTAAGGAAGGGACATGTAAGAGGATACCTGAGGATGTGTTAGCCAGATGCAGTCAGGAGGAGGAGTCTTCCAGGAAGAAAGAAGCACATGCAGGAAGGCTCTGGAATAGGAAAGGGCTTTGGGAATTCTAGGAACTGAAAGGACAATAGGGTGAGCTTTTAGGGTAGGTGGTCTGAACAGAGGTCACAGATGTGGGTGGGGCAAAGCATTTCATTTTAGCTCTTGAAGGGTTTGGCTTTGATTCTAAGAGCAATGGGAACCATCAAAAGGTTCTAAGCAAAAGAGGCCATGACCTCGTTTATGCTTAAAATGATGTCCCGGCTGCTCTGGGAGATAGGTTAGATGGGGCTGGGAGGAGACAAGTGAGACCAAGGGGGAGGCTGATGAGGCAGGGTGGGCAAATGATCACCCTTGACTTGCTATGGTGGCCAGGCATAAAGAGACAAGTGGAAAGATTTAAAACATATGTTGAATGGAAGTCCTGACAGGTCCCACCTAGGGTCCCTTGGGAAGCCTCTTCCACAACCAGCAGTACCGGTGACTTAGAAGTGCCTCCTCTCCTCTCCAGCGGGGATAATTTCCACCTTATTTTGTCTGCTTCCTCTCTGGCCTGTAAAGTATCCATTTTGCTTACCATTTTACTCACGGCTATACAACTACCCCTAGAAAAATGTCTGGTAGGTGCTCAGAAAATGCATTTAAAATTTGTTGAACTGATCACTTACGGAGTGCCAGGCTTGCACTAAGGTTTTTGTGCATTGTCTCATATACTAGGCCCAGCAACCCCATAGGAGGTGGTTATTATTGTTATCTCATTTTATAGAGGAGGAAATGAAGGTTTCAAGAGACAGATACCTGCACCCACACTTTTCCTGTAGCTCTGAAGTGCCAGGGCTGTTGCTTGAGCCCAGGTCAACCGTGCTTCTGAGGACTCAGCCACAGCTTGTGGCTGCATTTTCCACATGGCTTGTGCCTTAGGGGAGCAGAGTCCTTGTGCTCACCACTGGATTAGAAACCCTGATGCAATGCAGCTGGCACCAGGTGGGTGTGCATTTAATCAGATGCTTACTCAATGTACTGGATCCCTAGGAATCCACCATTACTTGGAATATTACTGGAAATCCTTTCTGATAGAGAAATGGAGCTAAGACTATGCAGGGTACAATAGTTGAACACGAAGGCAGGGTTGGCCATCTTCTAGTCTAATTCTCTTTCAACAAAAGCCTCTGAGTTTTAATGTAAGGAGAGGGACTACGAAGTCACAGGCCTCAGGTTGGGTATGAGGCAGCCGCAGTTCCAATTGTAGAATGAATCAATGCCAAGTCAAGAGCTAACAAACCACAGGAATTGGCGTCCCACAATTAATCTCTCTTCTCTTAGATGGAAAAGGAGTTGAGACATTGCAGGGTGGGGTAGTCATGTCTCTGTAATCAGGGCAGAATCAAATGTCATAAAAGAGCTGCTACCCTCCTGAGCAACTGCTCCAGGCTTCGGGGAAGTGGAACCCAGAACCAGTAGTACTGTGAAAGACAAATCAGAGTGGAGTTTGCAGACTACAGCATTTTATTTGGGACACAAACCATGAGGGGTCCAGGCACTGTGTACATGTCAACTGTCAGAATCACATCTTAGGAAGGTTTGGTTTATGTCCACTTTGTAGTTGAGGCTTTGAGGACTCAGGTGAAGAAACTTGCCCCAGGTCACAGAGGCAGTGGGAGACAGCTGGGCTTCCCATCTAGTCTGTCTAAAGTCAAACACTGTGCTCCCTGAAGTACCTACGGCCCTAGGGCAGAGCCTGGCATCTGGAAGGGGTTTGATAGATACTTGGTGAATGAATGAATGAATAATTTAGCAAAATGAAATTATTTTCTAATGGTCAAGATGTTTGGTAAAGATATACAGAATATACATGCGGGAGACCTGGGTTTGATTTTCAGGCCATGCAGCAAAAGAAAAAAAAAAGATGCACAGAATAAAAACCAATTGGGGGACACTCATAGTTGTGGGTACAAATATAAATTAGTATAATCTTTTAGGAGGGCAAAATTTATATTGACAAATATGTATTTAGGGTCTGATGATTCTGCAGAGCTTTTGTCCCAACACTTCCCCTCCAAGGAGTTAATTTGAATAAGATAATGTAAAAAGTGGGCAAAGCTGTTATGTGTAAGGGTGCTGATTTATAACATTTATAACATTGCTGTTATGAATGATGTGTTCTACAATTAGAGATTGGTTAAGTAAATGGCACATCAACAAAAGCAGTATTTTGTGGTCAATAAGCTATATGCTGTGTAAGGATATTTATTGATAAAGGCAAATTTTGATAATATATTGCTTAGGGGAGAAGTAGGTACCGTATTAGTGTCTCTAGTTTGGAAAATTCATTTTGGTTTAAAATATATATATATATTTCAAATAAAAAGAGAAGAGGGCCCAGTACCAGAATATTAACGTGGCTATGTCTCCGTGTGAAGGGATTCTAGGTGATTTGTATCTGCTAATTTTATTTCTATTATATTTTCTAAGTTTTCTGTAAAGGCAATCAGCACCTTCCTTTTAGTCTTAAATAAAAGTCAATAAATGCTATATAGAAATGGAAAAAAAAAAGAAAAAAAAGAAAAACTGACTCTATCTACCCAATAGGCAATTTCCTATGCGGCTGAAAATAAATTTCCTCTTTCTCAAAGAAACAACATTGATACCACAATAGCCTACTTTTGGACATTTATCTCCATGTATTTTCTCTTCCTCCTCTTTTTTCCCTTGTGTTCTTCAGTGTACAGTTCTAGCTCCTACTCTTCCTGGTGCCAAGATTTAAACATTTGGTTAAAGGCCCAAATTCTCTTCTCCTACGCTTTCTCATTGAGGAATTTGAGAGCAGAGAGTCTTGAGTTTTAGACATCTGGGAATGGCCAAGATTTTGGACTAGTTTTGTGAAAAGATGTATTTGTCCAGTTGAGCAAGTGTGAAGCAAATGTTTTCAGCATGCCTATTAATCTCAGCAGCTTGAGTGATGTAAGGGTATACTTGCTCATGTTTTATGATGTTTGGTTTCATAAAAATATGTTTGGTTTCAAGGCATTCAGCCCTGTTTTCTGTTGATTAGAAACGAATTTGGAGTATGGAAGGCATCTTGAATTTTATCCCAAACCTAGTTTGTTTTGTAATCATTAACTGGAACTCTATGATGGCTATGACTAACAGATTTTGCGAGTTCATGAAAACATTTTTTTTTTAGTAGGAAAGAAAATAGAACAACACTAGAATCAGAGTGCTTCACACGACTCTTGTCAAGGGACTTGTGGTGGAGGGTTTTAGAGCTGGATTTAGATGCCTGTTGATGCTTATCACAGTGAGAAGAAATGAAGACATTTCTGATTGAGTCATAGGTTCTAAAATACAAAAGATGCAAAACAAAGGGATTTTCTGGTAGAATTGGGGGACTGAAGACTGATTAATTATAATGACTGTGACCCAGGCAGAATTCTCTTTTGATCAAGCCAGACTGAGATCAATAATGAGCCCAGATACCTAAAGCGTGTTTGTGGTCCACCCCATCCCCCCAAGCCACATTTGAACATTCTTTGGCATCAAATCAAGCTTCAGAACTATGAGATAGCATAGGGGCAATGCTTATAATATTTAGTGAAAATGTCCTGACACAAAAATACATGCATATGATTTTATAAGAGGGAGCAAAAAAAAAAAAAAAGAAAGAAAACACTACTTAAGACGAGAAAGTGATATAACAAAATGTTACAAATTGTTTTCTGTAGGCTCTCAGAACTATGTAGACTATTCTCTACTTATCTCTACTTTAGAATAAAACTCATTCATTCATTCATTCAAACTATAGATGCCAATCAGCAGACTCAGAGGTAATGAAATTTATCTGCCATGAAGAAGCTTCCAGCACTTTAGGGAAGAAAGACAAGTAGAGAATAAATGAATAGAGCTGTATTTGAGATCGAACTGTGATTCAAAAGGCAATAGTCATTCTGTTTGGCTTCAGTGAGTCAAAATTTAAAATTTTGATTTTTAAATGCACCTCAGTAAATTAAATGCACATCAGTAAAAGGAGAATGTCTTGTGTGCATGAAGGAATATCATCTCTTTTGCCCCTGGGTCATTTTGTCTAGTTACATGTGTGTTTGTGAAGATGGGATCTGTAAACAGAGGTGATTCATTCTGTAGGTGACTGACTGAGTAGCACATAAGTGATGGTAACTTGTGAATCTGAGAAATTTAAGTTCTTAATCTTTCTGAATTCTTGTCTCCTCTTTGGAGGCTTCACTTCCACTGATGTATCTCTTGACTTCTATGATATTGGCATTGCACTTATCTTGGTCCCTTTGATCATGTTTCATATATAAGACAATAATTTTCCTCTGTAATATTTTCTTTTACATGGGCAGGCACCGGTATCGAACCCGGGTCCTCTGGCATGGCAGGCAAGCGTTCTTGCCTGCTGAGCCACCGTGGCCCGCTCTCCTCTTTAATCTTAACCATAACTGAAGAATACCTTGTTAATCAGGAAGTAGAGTGGTAAAGAGCTCAACAAATTTGTTAGACATTGCTTTTTAAAAAGAGGAAACAGTCTCTGAATTAGGCCCTAGAAGTTTTTCCAAAGAGATAGTGCATTAACTTGGACTTAGGGTTGTTTATTTTGGCTGTTGGGAAGTCTTTTTCAAGTGTTTGTTAACTTTAGGGTCGCATCTGTGTTGGAAGTGGTTGAGTTTGCTCACATAGATTATCTCAAGGTCAGTGTTGATGTTATCCATTCATCACACGAATGTGTATTTAGTGCCTTCATGTGCCTTGCCAACCCTCAGAGTTAGCACGACAACAATCCGCAAGAGAAAAGATTCAAACCATCAAGGAGAGATAGATGATAAACACACAGACAAACAAGTCAATATGGAAATGGTACTAGAAGGCCGTGCTGGAAAGGTGCTGGTGATGGAGGGGGTTGCTTTGTGCAGAGACAGCTGCCTTGTGTTGTGATTTCCCAATGCTCTGTGTCTTTAAAGTTTGCTATGTGTTTTGACAGGTGGACAACACCTGGACTTTGGAATCAGAGCCTCCTGGGTTCCTAATCACAGGCTTGGTGTCCATCAGTGTTGCCAGCTGTGGACCTCAGATGAGTTATGTAACTAATTTGAGCCTCTGCTTTGTCTTCTCATTTTGGGGACAAGGTTGCTGTGTGCCAGGGTTGTCTTGATAATTAAAGAAGTGACATTTGTGGCACATATTAGGTGCTCAGTAAACCAGAGGGATTGATGCAACCTTTTGCCTCTATTTCAGTCTCTTATTGCTGGTTTTATTTAGGTTTGCTAGAACTCTAACACTTTTCCTTCTTGCATATTTTCCAGAAATATAGCTATGCAGGTACTCTTGGGTATTCTCAAATTGTCTTTTATCTTTATTTACTTCCTAGGTATGGTAAACTAAATAATGATCCCCCAAAGATGTCCATTTCCTGATCCCCAGAACTGTGAATATATTCCCTTACATGGAAAAGGAAGTTTGCAGGCGTGACTTAGCTAGGGAACCTGAGATAGGGAGCGTCCTCTGGATTATCTAGGTGGGGCCAATGATAAATTAGAAGCATCCTTTTGTTGTTGTTGTTTTTTCATGGGCAGGCACCAGGAATCAAACCTGGGTCTCTGGCATGGCAGGTGAGAACTCTGCCTGCTGAGCCATGGTGGCCCACCCTAGAAGGGTCCTTTTAAGAGGGAAGTAGGTGGGTCAAGGACAGAGATAAAGATAGAAAGATGGAAAAGGCAAGGAAACAGATTTTCTCTTAGAGCCACCTGAAAGAATATGGCCTTGTGGTCCCACTTTAGGCTTAAAGTGGGTTCTTTTCCAGAACCGTAAAAGAATAATTGTGTTAATTAAGCTAGTAAGTTTGCAGTAATTTGTTACAGTAGCAAAAGGAAACTAATAGAACAGGTGAAAGCAGGACATACTATGGGAGCTGGGGGCAATAAGGAGAGTAGGAGTTTCTGGGGTAGAGCTCTAACGGGGAAGGATGAGGACCTGAGCAGTGGCTCTTTAGAATGGGAGAGGGGAAGCTTTCCTGGCTGAAAGTCATCCCTCCCTCCTGATCAGAAATGGCAGTGCCACTAAGAGTGTGCTGTTGCTGGGGAGTCTGGATGTAAAGGGGAGTTTTTATAAAATGCGAAAGGGGAATTTTTATAAAATGCTATTTTGTACAATGTCGGTTCTTAAGGCAGGAGACTGCAGAGGCCAGTGGCTAAGATAATGATTTCCGAAGCTAGTGTGCCCGGATTTGAAGCCCAACTCTGCCACCTACTAAGTGTGTGATTTTGAGTGTGTTATGGTCTTGCTGTGCCTCTGTATTTCTTGTACGAAAGGGGATGAAAATTAGTAACAACCTAGGACATAGATTAGGGCATCAATACATGGCAAGTGCTCAGTAATGTAAATTGTTCCTGATGTAAACGAGTTCTTATTGAGATGAATTTCCTGACTCCCTGGAATAATGAAAGATGGATGAGTTATGGGTTGAGAGCCCGTCAAGGTGATGGCAGAAACGTGCTAGATAGCTGTCAAGTTGTATCAAAGGATTATTTTAGTTAGTATACATGTTCGATTTCCACAGAGAGCTTCTTTCAGTGGGGCCTGACGAGTTTCTTTTCCTTCTCCTTCACATGTGCAACAAATGGATGACAGACATTGACACTTTTCCAAACTGTTTTGTCTTTTGGTTGTAATTCAAAATTGATGTTGACGCTGGCGCATCCAAATAAAGTGGTGCCCTTTGACCTTCTGTAATTCTGTTTGTCTGTGCTAAATCACAGATGCCTTGTTGCAGCCTTACAAAAAACCATTCCCCTGATAGTGCTGAAAACCAGGGAAGAAGCACATTCTTTAATCTTTACGATTTTGCTAAATTCATGTATGTAGGATAATACTGTTCTCTAATTTTATATTTGAAAAATATAAGATGCCACTTGTATGTAGTTAGCCTGAGCAAATAACTCTTAATACAACAAAAGTATCTACATACAATATTTATTGTAGCATTATTATTAAAGCCAAAAAAAGAGAGAGAGAGAGAAATCAACTGAAATGTTAGATAACATGGTAATCATTAAATATATTGTGGTATCATTACTTGATGGGGGACTCTGCAGCCAGTTGAAATATGGGTATAACAACTTTGTCATAGTAAGGAAAATATTTGCAATATACTATAAGTGAAAAAAAAGCAGAAGGCAAAATTTCTTCAATATGATTACAGTGCTGTATGTGATTTTCTTTAATGTGATTACACTGCTGTAAACACACACACACACACACACACACAACACATATTAGGACCCTAGCAGAAAGTATCCATTGGGCTAGGGTTGTGGAATCAGGAATTATTTTACCTACTCTCTTTTTTCCAAATGTGTAGTAATACAGTTATTTACATCTTTAAATGTGCTGGTTTGAAAGGATTATATACCCTAGAAAAGCCATGTTTTAATCCTGATCCATCTTGTGGAGGCAGCCATTTCTTTTAATACCTACTCAGCACAGTAGGTTGGAAAGCTTGATTAAGTTATTTCCATGGACTTTGGTTGGGTCTTGATTAGTTTACTGGAATCCTTTAACAGAGGAAGCATTTTGGAAAAAGCCTCAGAGCCACAAGAGTTCACGCGGCCAGAGACCTTTGGAGATGAAGAAGGAAAACGCCCCTGAGGGAGCTTCAGATACATGAATCCTGGAGAGAAAGCTAACAGATGTCACCATGTTTGCCACGTGCCTTTCCAGTTGAGAGAGAAACCCTGAACTTCATCAGCTTTCTTAAACCAAGGCATCTTTCCCTGGATGCCTAGATTGGACATTTCTATATCCTTACTTTAATTTGGACATGTTCACTGCCTTAGAACTGTAAACTTGCAACGTAATGAATTCTCTTTTTTAAAAGCCGTTCCATTTCTGGTATATTTCATTCCAGCAGCTTGCAGACTAGAACAATAAGGAAAGAAAGATATAGATTTGTATATACATAAACCATAAGCTAAAGCTTCCAAATCAGGTGGAAGATGACCACAAAAGTTATGAGCTCATACATTTATAACTCTAAATTAAAATGCCTATGAAACTCAAATTTCCTAGATCAGCGCTGATGGCAGGAAGGGCTTGGTGGGAAGGTGTTGTCATTGGCACTTGGTAGACTCTCTGGAGACCATTTTAGCATCTACTATTTCTTGCTGTTAGCCAACTGATTTGGTTTTAGGAGGAAAAGAAGAGTTTTGCTTCACAAAATAATTTAATTCTGCTAATTTTAGTAGCCTCCATTCCAGGGCAGGTCTACGGAGAGAAAGGGGAACAGAGCTACCTGTTATTTATAGGAGCTGGCAATGGGCTTGCTCTCTGCTAAGAGTTTTGCATAGACTATCCCAATCCATCCTCACAACTCGGTTAGGTAGGACCCACTATCCTGATTTCTTTCTTTCTTTCTTTTTGAGAACAAAATCGTCTTTATTGGGTCTTTTCAGCATTTTTTTTTTCTTTATTAGAGAAGTTGTGGGTTTACAGAGCAGCCATACATAAAATACAAGATTCTTGTATACAACCCCACCACCAAAACCTTGCATTGGTGTGGAACATTTGTTACAATTGATGATAGCACATTTTTATACTTGTACTATTAATTGAAGTTCATGGTTATCTTTGGCATCACTGTTTGTGCAGTATAGTTCCATGGATTTAAAAAAAATTTTTAATTCTGTTGCCTTTAATGCACTCTAACATTTCACCTTTTAATCTTACTCAGATATGTATTTCAGTGCTGTTTTTAGCCATAAAAAGGATTGGAATCCTGATACACATGCAATGACATGGATGAATTTTGAAGACATCATGTTGAGTGAAATAAGCCAGACACAAAAGGACAGATGTCTGATCTCACTGAGATGAAGCAATTAGAATAAGCAGACTCATAGAGTAAGAATCTAGAATATAGGTTATGGGTGGATGGGGTGGGGATAGAGAATGGGAAGCTAAGGCTTAACATTTATAGTGTTCCTGTCTGGAATGATGGAAATGTTTTGGTGGTGATGGTAGCGTGCTTCAGATTTTACAGATGAGAGGCTCGGGAAAGGCAATAAGCCAGCACCAGGTCTCAGCCTCACGGGGATAGGGCAGCTTCAAACCCTGGGCTCTCTTTTTCTACAGTGTGTTATCGCAGTTGCCTCAGGACACTAGGCTATCCTGAGACCCTGAAGCTAACTCTGTACCATGCCCTGTTTTTTTAATCAATCCAAAGGTTTCTCACTAGATCCATCATTTTTTACCAAGGCTATACATGAGTAACTTCTTAGTTTTGTTTCGTTTTAAGTGCCCACCTATATATTAGGAGAGCTAGAGGGAGAAGAGAGAGATTATATATTCCCAAAGAGTTTAGGCCTTCTGAAAAAGTCAACACCCAAAATAGAATTGAAATTCATTTTTCTTATAAATACCTTCATATGAAGAAACAGTGATGAGAGAACTTCTAAAAGTCATTTCTCATAGGACAATACAATATAGAGGGAACAACCCTATGCCATCTATATTTCTTTAGTGTCACACAGCCACAAGATTTAGAGGGGAAATAAGTTCTTATTTGGAGAATTGAATTAAGATTTTATCACTCAGCAGGTAAGAAAGGGGATTATTTTCGTTTCCCATGAATAGCTGTGTCTAAATGTTATTTGTAATTAAAATGATTCTTTTTTTC
>PVIY010063992.1:0-10316 GCA_004026745.1 Myrmecophaga tridactyla | reverse complement strand
ATGATTCTGGAGGTGATGGGAAAGCTCTGGGGAAGCTCTGCTGGGTGCAAAGTAGGGAGAGGGAGAGCTCTCAGGAGGGTGTGGTTTGATCCCACTGAGTAAGCTTGGCTCAGAGGTGATGGAGGGATGAGGTGCAACCTCAGTGCCTCCTTCTGCTCTCCCAAGCCTCACCTTGGCATTCTCTCCCTCCACTGAGTATGGATCTCAGGAATCCCTAATGCAAGCTCCCTCTTGACCAGACAGGAAGGGGACACTTCACTGAGGATCCAGGGTCCTGAAGGAGGATCGGAGGAGGGTGGATGGATCCCAGCCTGGCTTTGGGACCCACCTTCATGGAATCTCCAGATTCCACACGAGGTCAGTAAGTGTGTGGACTGGGCCACAGGCTAGAGGCATGCAGGATCCAGCAGGGACACCCAGGCCACCTGGTCAGAATGCCCTGGCCTCACCACCTCCTCCCCTGAGCCTGTGTCCCTGGCTGGGAGGTACGGTGAAGACCGAGGCCTGTCTGCCTGCAGCTCCCCAGAACCCTCAAGGCCTCAGTGGAACCTGATTTAGACTTGAGAGGAGCCTCCTGGGAGCCTGTCCCTTGGCCAATGTAGACCTTCAAGGGTCTCTCTCCACCTCCTGGACTGCTGCCCTGCACACCTCCTTAGCAGGGCTCAGCTCAGCAAATTGTCCCCTAGATTGAGTTTCCAAAGGGGTGTCTACTTACAGCACAGCCCTTCACCTCCCCAGGAGGCCTGGAGCAACGGTACCTGGGGGTGATGGAACCTCTCCTCTCAGTCCAGCCATCATTGTGTGGGCCTGGAATGGAGAAGACAATGGCATGGGGGTGGGTGGAAGTGGACAAGGAAGGGGCTTTTCAACTCGCCACTTTATAACCTTTTGAATGTTATAATTTTACTACTGTTTTACTTTTATTGAAAGAAAAGAAGGGAAGAGAAGAAAAGATGAACCACCTGGAGCCAAATATCTGCCCCTAGATTGACTCAGTAAATATTAGCCTTAATTGTTATAAGTCTGTGCCAACCTCTCCTTCAGTGGGCATTGCATTTAGGTGTGAAAGTAATTTGTAAATAAATGGCAGTATAAATATTAGTTATGACTAACATCTGGAGAACAGTGTATTTCTATGCACAATTATCCATGTGAGATGACTTGCCCTAAGCATGAAGAGGTGTGTACATTCTTAAGGATAATTATGCAAATGTGGTAGACCGTGGCTGAGAGCGCAGGCTCAGTAGCCGCGTTCGCTGGGTTTGAACCCTGAGCCCACTATTTACTGGAGGGAGGCTCTTGGCCAAGTTACTAAATTTCCCTGTGTGAACTAAATTTTGTAAAGCTGTTAGAACAGCCCCCTACACACAGTGAGTGCTTAATAAATGTTTTTGATTTTGTGTATGTGTGTACACATGTTAATGTTGCTTAGCCCCTAAAAGGAGAAACCTCTCCTGGCCCTTCCTCCCTCAAGGAGGAGGAGGGTGAGATGGCTGGGTACGGCTGTCTGTCCTTTCGGTCTGTTTGTAGAAACCCACTGTGGGGATACAGGGTGTTTGAGGAAAATGGGGTTAGATTCCGCTGAGAGGCAGAGCCAGCGCCCAGCCTGGGAAGAAAGGGTGCACATCCAGCTTAAACCTCCCCCATGCATCCTGACATCCCATTGCCATTTGGGATGGCAATGCCCCAAATGCCCTCCTGGGCCACTCGGATAAAATGTCAACAGAGCCAGGAGAAAGGACAGAGCCATTTAGGGTGGGAGTGGGGAGAAGGAGGCTGCTCTCAGGGTTCAGGCCAGCAAGTGCGAGTGACAAGGGGGAAGAGGGGAAGGGGCTCTGCCGGCAAAGGTCAGAGAGCTGCCTTGCCTGCAGCTTCTGGCCGGGGCAGGCCTAATTTGCCCACCCTCTTCTGCAGGGTCAGCCTACCGTCCCACCTCCCTCCCTCCCAGCTCTTGCTGCCCCTCCTGATTCTGGAGGGATGGCTTTTCCCTGGAAGGGGGGCACCTCTGGGAGATTCTGGGCTGTCCGGTGAGTTGAGCAGGTTTGGGAGTGTGTGGGGGGGGTGTGTGTGGGGGGGTGTCCCTGATTTGTAGAAGGGATCTGGGCCAGGATGGAGCCAGGAAAGCCAGACTCCTCAGGGTACCAAGGAAGGCGCCAGCCAAGGAGGGTGGATTGTGTCCTGAGTGAGAGCCTGGCTTGGAACAAGATGGGGAGGTGAGATGGGCTGACCCTCCCTTTTTGGAGGCACAGTCCAGTCTAGACCTTATGTCCCCTAGACCTGTGGAATCGGAGGTTCTGAACCCCAAAGTGGGACATGTGGTCAGGGACTCTGCTGGAGCCCAGAGCGCCTCTCTCTCTTTGCAGATTGAGAAACCAGACTCTGGGAGCCTAAACTGTGGGACCAGGGTCCATCTGAGAGGGTGGACTACTACTCTCAGTGAACTACTGAGAAGTCGTCAGGGTCTTTCTTTCCCTCAAAAGCCATTCTTTTTGGGGGGGCTGAAGGGAGAAAAACCTTTTAATGCCTTGCAGCCACCCACTCACTCCCATATGTGTTTTGTACCTCTGTAGAGAGGTGTGCCAATTTGGGGTGCACACCTGATGTCTGACCCAATCCCTGAAATGGGGGTCCCCAGAGGCAGAACTCCAGCTTAGGAGCTCCTAGAGGGTGGGGACAAGTCTCTCCCATCATAGCTCTGCCCCAGGGCTATCGCCTTGGCGGGTGGGGGTGTCACTGAGTCTCAGGGGAAGGCCAAGAAAGGTGGGATGGAGGTGACAGGAAGGCTGGGGGGTGGCATGAGAACCCTGGAGGTCAACCTGGGCGGGTGGGACGTGTATGCCTCATACCTAGTTCCCAGGGCTGAGGTTGTAACTAAGTGCTGCAGGCTGGGTGGCCCCAAACAACAGACATTTATTCTCTCACAGATCAGGAGGCCAGAATCAACGTGCCAACTGGGGCTCTGCAGGAGAACCCATTCCAGGCCTCTCTCATAGCTTCTGGGGGTTGCCGGCAATCCCTGGCGTTCCTTGGCTTGTAGCTGCCTCACCCCAATCTCTGCCGCTGCCTTCGTATGGCCCTTTTCCCTGTGTCTCTGTGTCTCTGTGTGTCCTCTCCTCTTCATATAAAGACACCGGTCGTATTGGGCTTAGTGTAACATCATCTTAACCAATTACAGCCGCAAAATAAAGTCACATTCATATGTAGTGGGGATTAGGACTTCAACATGTTTTTTGGGGGAGATGCAAGTCAACTCCCAATGCACGCCCGGACACTGTCACCTTGGGGGTTCGTGAGGAATGGTGAGGAAGGGAGCGCAGGGCGTGCTGGGGTGCGGGACGGTCTTCATGTTCCAGTTTTTGAAGTAAACTTTATATTGGATGATAACATATCCAGAAAGTGCACAAATCATATATACATATACACTTTATTATTATGTGTGAGTAAACAGCTCAATTATTTTTCACAAACAAGACAGAGTGCCTCACACACAGGCAGGGTCACACACAGAGATGGTTCTGCCACAAGTGTGCGCACTCCCCTTATTCACACACAGGCATACACACACACAAACACACATTCCTGGACGCTTGCGCACACACACACCTATGTGTGTATCACATATCGTTCATATACATGCATCCTTATCAAAAAGTAAACACTGTCAGCACTCCAGGAGCCCTCTCTGTCCCCTTTCAGCAAAATGCCCCCCCAAGGGTGACCCCAAAATGGCTGCTTACACCAAAGGTTAGCTTTGTCTGTTTTTATAATTTATATAAGTATAAAACATGCAGATACATATTTAACAATATTTATTAATAACTTTTTGTTAGAGAAGTTGTAGGTTTATAGATATGTGCATAAAATATATAAAATCCAGAGTCACCATATATCACCTTAGTACTAACGCCTTAATGAGGTACATTTGTTATAATTCATGGAATAACACTTTCATAAATGTAGCAGTAACTAAAACCCATGAGACACACATCCTTAAATTATATTCTTACCGAGATGAACTCATAAGAACTCACACACAGGCAGGTTCACACGCATCTGGTTCTGCCACAAGTGTGTATACTCACATTGTTCACACACAAGCACATTCCTGGGTTCTTGTGCCCACTCACATATACACTTTGCCACTGCCTCACACGTGAACTGGTTCTCATATAGGCACACTCATATATGCAAACGTGTGCATTTACACATTCATATACACGTATACGTCACTTGTACACCCTCATATGACCACCAGTTGTCACTCACAATTACATGAATATATATGTACACGAATGCCCACACCCCAATATTCCTGCTTTCACCTACTCACACTGGTTCTCACACACATAGACACACTCTCAAAACAGATACAAGGAGACAGCCGTGTCCAGTTGTCACACACACACGCGCCCACTCTCTCAGCAGGCCACCCAGACCCCCTCACCAGCACCCGCTTCTCACCCTCACAGGCTGGCGGGCTCCCGACTTCTCCAGGTCAGACTCTAAACAGACAGAGGAATGTGATAAAATCGACAGCTGAAAACTGTCCTGAGAGCAAAGCTGTACTTTGTTGAGAAATCTGAGCTCTTATTGGAGGGATGCAAGTGTCTGTGTGGTTGGGGGGTGCGGGAGGAAGCGGGGTGGGGGGGCTGGTCTCTCAGGGCGCCTGTGGCCACTGGGCTGTTTCCATGATAAAAAATGATGAAAGGACTGGGGCAGTGAGAGCAGGACTGTGAGTAAATAAAGCTGCCACCTTTGACCCTTGGAGGCCAGGGCTCATCCCAGAAGAAATGTCCATTAGGGAGGAGACGGCTCTGACGCAGCCCAAGTTCTCCAGCACCCGAGGCCCAAGGCCAGACTCCCCGGAGGTGGGGAGGGGGACCAGGAGGGGACGTTAGGACCTGTACTGGGGTAGGAGGTATGCAAAGGGAGGAGGGGGTGGGGAGAGGAGTGGGGGATATAGGAACGGGGGCGAAGGGTGTAGAAAGGAGGGTGGGGACACTGGCAAGCGGGTGAGGGTCACAGGGGATGGGTGGCGACAGGGAGGTGAGCTCTGCCTTCTGGGCCCCCCCTCTTCAGACTCCTCTCCTGACAGCCCCTCCAGGGTCTCTTGGGCTCCTGAGCTCTGAAACAAGCATGCATCCCCCTTCTCATGTTTAAGACTTGGTTTGCTTGTTTTTCTAATCCCCGGGAACTACAGGCAAACAGGGGTTAGCAAAAATAACAAACATGGGGAAAACTAGCCCAGGAATCCCAGAAAGTTTGAGAAGTGGCTGATTCTGGCTTTGACAGAAATGGGAGTGTGGCTGGGCCTGCCTCCCGTGGGTCCCTCCTAAACCTCTTTCCCAGGGGACCCCATCCTGCTCATAGAGAGAAGGGTCCTGAAAAGTGACATCCCTGACTCTCTCTGGGTTCAAAACTCTTCATTCACATCTGTGGTGAGGCCTCATGAGGGATCCTCATACGGGGATCCTTGGCCCTTTCCAGGCCTCTTCCTTCCCTTCTCCCAGCAGGTGACCCTCTGGCCTCCCTCTGCCTGATGTTAAAATTCACTTTATTCTGTGGCCACTTTGGCTCTTGAATGTTCACCCTCCCCAGGCCCCAGGAGAAGGCACTTTGCAATCTGGCTCCCAAAAGCCTGCCCTGTGCATCTCGGCACCTTGCACAGACCCAGCGGTCACTCCCTTTGCTGTTCCTGGAAGCCACTAAGATGTGTGGTCCTGGGAAGTTCTACCCTGCCGAATTATAATAAAAGTGATTATCATAATAAAATTTAACAATAAACACAATATTTTCACCAACCGATAAGGAGACTCCCAGGTTTATATGTGAAGGACACATAAGGGAAAGTGATGGGAAAAAACTACCCCTCCACCCCATCTGTCCCTGACTTATGGAGAGGAATAGAGAAAGAGAGTTGAAAAGAAACATCCCCATTTCCCTGTAAACCTGGAGATTAGCGTCTGGAGCCACAGTCCTGAACTGGAGGGAGAGATTGCTGAATGAGCACCCACAGTAAAAAGGTTCCAAGCAGAACAGAGCTAGCGTGGAGGCTGGTCTGCAGCCAGGGTAGCTGCCTCCACCCAGGGAGATATGGCTGCAGTCAAGTGCCCAGAATCTGGCCCCTATTTTATCTCCTGAGCATGAGGCCTATTTTCTGCATCCCTGGGGGTGACCTGGCCTGGTGTATGTCCCTGGGGGTCAGGGGGCAGGGGTGGCCTAGACCCATGCGGGGAGAACCTGAACCCTGTTGCCAGCATCGGATTCTTTGTCGGTCCCAAAGGCCCCCTTCTTCGCCATGCTTCTCTTGAATCATCAACTGAGATGAGGGAGAAAAGCAGGCGAGTTCAGATTCAAAACCAACCACAGATCTGGAAGACAGGCACCATGGAAATCAAACATCTGCTTCCTTCCTGAGGGTTTTCTCAACCCCAACCCAAATCATAACCAGCTTAACTGCAAAGTTACCCTGTGCAGGATACTGTTTAGTGGGCTTTACATCAACTTACTTAATCCTCAGAATAACTAGGAAGAGGAGCTATCATTATCCCCATTTTACAGAAGAGAAAGCAGAGGCCCAGAGAGGTTACATTTCTGGTCCAAAGTCATCCAGTTTCTAAGGGGGAACTGGAAACAGAACCCAGGCAATCTGGCCTCTACAGACTGGCAGGTGTCTGGGCCTGCATTGGGGACAGGAAGGCCCAGGTTCAGTGCAGAAGCTGGTCCAGTACCCACAGCTAGCTTCCCTGGCCTCTATTGCCTTGTCCCCACCCCCACCCTCTTGTCTGACCCAGAGCAGGTATAGTCCCTTCCAGAAGCAGCACCAATGTCTCATCTGTGTTGATCAAAAGGTGGAAAGATTTAATCCCTCTCCTCTTTCCATTTTATTGCACTTCCACCTTCTTAACAAAAACAAAATCCATCCATTGGAAACATCAACTATTTACACCCACCAAAATATTTCATCCTTTGATCCTTATTAAGGCTAATAACTGTACCTTTTCCAAGTGGGAGCCTGTAGGAACATACCATCTTCTTTGAATTTTCTTATTTAACATTGCATTGTACACGTATTTCCCTGCATCCACACATCCTTGTATTCATTTTAATCCTTTAATCATTCATGCATCGGTTTTAATATAAGATATAAATAACATAAAAAACTTATTTTTCAAGTGGCAAAGCTTTTCCCAACATTATTTATTGAGAATTATGTTCCCCTTTATTTTCTAATGTCTCTATTAAATACTTAGGCATCATTGGGTCTATTTCTGGGCACTATTCTGCTTCCCTGATTTAAATGTCTACTTTGGTGTTGATCACAGTGTTGTCATTTAGTCACCATTAATAAAATGTTCTAATATTTGGTCAAACTCGCTCTTCTTTAGAAATTTGACACGTTCACCTATTTACTCTCTCATGTGAAGCTTTTCATGTGAAATCCTGTTTTTCTTTTGTCTGAGTTCCAAGAAAATTTCTGGTGTGACTTTGATTAGTAGGGCAATGAGTTTATATGTTTTCTTGGGGAGAACTGACATTTTTACAATTCTTGCCATCTCCACCAGGAATATGTTTACCTCACCATTTATCCATGGCAGATTTAGAAGTGTGATTGGCTGTGTACTGTTCCTTCGTGCTGGGGTTCCTAAGCTGGCTCACCTAGTTCCCTAGCGCTGGGTATTTGGGTTGCTTCCAAGTCTGGGCTTTATAAGTAGCGCTGCTATAAACATCTTTGTACAAATCGCTTTTTTATTTCTTTGGGACATGGTCCCAAAAGTGAGATGATCTGACCAAAGGATATGAATAGTATTTTAGTTTTGGTTACATGAGCCAGGGAGGACAGGACCAATTTATAGCACCACCAGCAATAAATGAAATAATATCTGCATTTCCCTTAACAAACCCTTGAGCAGCTTGAAGACTTAGAAGGGCAACTTGTTCCTAATGTAACCAAACCATAGCACCCAGGGCCCAACCCCAGACCAAAAGAGGGGGTCTGAAGAGTGGCTCACTGCCTCTGCATCCTTCTCTGGAGATCTGATTTATTCCTATTTACTTAGCACACATTTATAAAATGTTAATTATGTGCCAGGTGTTATTCTACACACTTTACAAATATTAACTCGTTTACTTCTCATATTAAGCCCACAAGGTAGATACTGATATTATTATCATACCCATTTTACAGGCAAGGGAACTTTGCTGTAAGTCATTTAGCTAGTAGGATTCAAACTCAAGTAGTCTGGCACCAGATTACTAACCGCAGTCAGTAATCTCTTGACTATGAGCAGGTGTATCAGCTTTGTAGCTGCCCTTCCTCTGGAGCCTGCCTTGTTCCAGCAGCCCTGATCCCCTTTGGGGAAGGAAGATCCTAAATCTTCCTGTTCTGGGTTTCAGGTCTTTCTGCATCGGCCTTCAGTCAACTCCTCTTATCCAGCCACCGCGTGCCGGATCCCACCACAGGCTTGCCCTTACACTTTTACATATGTTTTTCATCTCCTTTAATCCTCGCCACAGTCACACAAGATAGAATGCATATCTTTATTCTGCAAAGGAATAAGCAGAGCCTCAGAGAGGTTAAGTGACTTGCCCAAGACCACACAGCTGGTAGAGTGACAGAGGGAAGATTTGAAACCAGTTGATCAAACACTAGTGCTTTTAGTCTTTCCACTATATTTGGCTCCTCTCTGCTCCCCCACCCCCACCCCGCCCCGACACACACACACACACACACACACAAGCCGACCTTTCATCCTAGTTCATTTCCATTTGCACTGACTGGTTTTCTTGAAGCATAAGGAGGTGAAAACAAGCCTTCCTGGTGGAGCTAAGCTGCTCTTCCTGGCTACCCTCAGGCCTGGCTTCACCAGGGCCCAGTGGCTACCTCCAAGGAAAGCACGATTTTTACTTTCTGCTTTTTGGAACGGAGGGCCACTTCCTGAGAGAGACCCAAATAGCTCCTTCCTTTCCCCTTTCTAAGTCCACACCCCTTTGGAGCCTGCCCGCCAGGTTTGTACTTCCTGTCATCGGATCTTCCTAAGTACCAGTGATAGGCAGGTTCTAAAATCAGTGAATAGGCCTCATGTCTCAGCTTAGATTCTTGCACCTCCCACTTCCCCAGCTCCTCTGAGATGACTCATAGCTCAGGTACATTCTGGGGAGTGGTTTTCCCCAATCCTGTCATTACAAATGTACAAGCCCCAAATACCCAAAGCAAATATTAGGCTATGTACACAGAATTCCCACTAAGGATAAGAGAAGACATTTCCCTCATCCCAGGCAGGCTCCAAAAGATTCGATGGCAGCGATGACTTCAGAAACTGTGCTTAGCATGTTGATTGGTTGTGTCTGTGTATTTGTTTGCCCCCAGTATGCACATGCACACCTGTGTGGTTGTATATACCTTCGGGTGCATGCTCCCCAGTGGGATATACTGCAGATGCATGTCTGCATGGGTGGGACCATGAAATCAATTATGTACTTATGTGTTACACACAGGAATTTGTATGTATATTTTTGAGAGTATGGTGTTTGTATAGAGCTCTGAGTTTGCATGCACACACACACACACACACAATATTCAAGTAGTGTAAAATGCCTGTTTGGGGAGGTTTCCATACTGAGAACACTAAGAAAAGACTCAGCAGGGAGGCTGGATAGCAGAGGTTGGGTGGAGAGAAATGAAGAAACGGAAAAGAAAAATCAACTCTAAAGGTTCATAAAGAAGGGAAGGGACATGATGTCAAAAGTCAGAAATGCCCCCAGACAGATTCAGACAGGTTTACAGCATTCAGCAAAGTCACATATGGCCCAGGGCAAGCATGGGAGGGGGTGGGGAGTTGTAGGTGAACATGAGCTAGCCTGGCCAGGCCTAGCCCTGGTTCTAAGGGCAAGGGAGAGGAGAAACTGGTAAAGGACTGCCGAGACCCCACGTCCAATAGGCCGAGAGCCCCAGACTGTCCCCCCACAGATCTCATGGCTTCTCTGAGATGAGAAGAGTTTGGCCTCAGTTGCGGGTGGGTCATGGGGGCAGTTGGAGAGAGGCTCCAGTAGGTCCATAAAGAGGCTTACTGCTGCCCTCCACCCCTCTGCCTGCTCCAAAGGCAAAGGAGGTTCCATCTTCCAGAATCTGCTCAAAGGTTTCGCTGACTTCAGAGAGATGGAAGAGGAGGGTGGAAGGAGGGGGCGGCCTCCGAGGTGGGGAAGCTTTTGCTGAGCCTGCAGGCTTCCTAGCCCCTCCCTGGTTCCTCATTACTAAGGTCCTTGGTGTGAAACATCTTTATTTGAAGGCCGAAGAACCCGGGCTGTGTTAATGA
>PVIY010063991.1:0-10308 GCA_004026745.1 Myrmecophaga tridactyla | reverse complement strand
GAGAGTGGAAGCACATGAGAGCCAGGACACCTGGGGTGACCAACATTTGGTCCTTGGAGCCTTCCTGGGTCCTCCACAGCGTGACCAACCTGCCCAGTTTGTGGACTCTCCAGGTGGTAGCACCGAGCCGCCTCCAGGATGTTGGCCATCCCACAGGGTGGAGGTTGGGGCCAGGTCACCTGCTCTTCAGTGCCGACCTCATCTCCTCATGGGCAGATTTCCAGCACCCTGGGCTTACCCCAAAGGCACAGCCAAAGCTGAGGGAAGAGAGGCAGCTTTGACTATCATATTAGTTTTTTTAAATGCCGCCAAAATGCAATACACCAGAAATGGAATGGCTTTTAAAAAGGGAATTTGATACGTTACAAGTTGACAGTTCTAAGGAAGTAAAAGTGTCCAAATTAAGGCACCATCAAGAGGTGACCTTCACTTCAGAAGGCCGATGGGTCAGGAGCACCTCTGTCAGCTGGGAAGGCACGTGGCTGGCATCGGCTGGTCCCTTGCTCCTGGGCTCCGCTGCTTTCAGCCTCTGTTCCTGTCAGGTTCCTCCCTTTGCTTCTCTGGGGCTGGCTTTCATCTCTTAGCTTCCCTTGGCTGTCTCCAGGCTCCGACTTGCTTAACATCGCATGGCAACATTTGCTGGGCTCCAAGCATCTCCATGCATCTGTGTCTCTGTTCTCAAAGTGTCGGCATCTGTGTCAGTTCTCTCTCTGTCAGCTCTCAAATTTCTGCCAGCTTTATCGTTTCTGAGTTTTCTCCAAGATGTTTCCCCTTTGAGAAAGACTCTAGTAAATGAATCAAGACCCACCTGGAATGGGTGGGGTCACATCGCCATCTAATCGAAAGGTCACACTCACCATTGGGCACATCACATCTCGGTGGAGATAATCTAATCAAAAATTTCCACCCTGCAGTATTGAATCAGGATTAAACGAAATGGCTGCCTCCACGAGATTGAATCCGGATTAAAACGTGGCTTTTCTGGGGTACATAATACCTTCAAACCAGACAGCTATGTTGAGGGAACACAGCCCAAACTCATGTGTGTACAGGCGGGTGTTGGGTTCCGCCCCTGCAGGGTGACCTGATAACCCCCCTCTCCTCCCACTGTCCCTAACGGGGACTTACTACCTTTGGCTGCGGTGTGACTCAGCCTCCAGCTGGCCCACCCATCCGCAGCCACTCCCCTTCCAAATGAGTTCTCCAAACCTAAAGTATGCGTCTGCCTGAAGTCTTTGATGGCTCCTCATTGCCCTTGCAGATGGCAGGATGGTGTGGCCAGGACACAGATTTTAGAGTCAAACAGATCAGGGCTTGAGTTCCAGCACTCATGGGCTATGTGACTTTGGGCAAGGCCCTTTACTTTTCGGAGATTTGTTATCCTTATTTATAAAATGAGAACAAACTCCCTTGTGGGGTCGAAATGAGGGGTTGATTAAATGACGACACAAAGTGCCCCACCAGTGCCTGCTGCACAGCAAGTGCAAAATGAACAGGTGCTACTATTCTGATGGTTCTGAACATCAATCAGACTCCCCAGCCTGCCATTCAGCCTCCACCCCCTACTCCTACTTGCCTTTACAGCTGTGGTTTTACACACACACACACACACACACACACACACACACACACACACACACACACTGACTTCAGTCACTGAGACTTCTTGTTATTCCTCAAGTGAGTGCCTCCCTTTCCAGCCACGCACTTTGGCTGATTTGTTCCCATGCCTGGAACTCCCCTCCGCTGTTGAAGTTCTGACTCACCCACCCTAGCCCCGTTCCATCTCCTGCGGGAAGCTTTCTCCACTGTCCACAGATGAAGTGGAGCTTCTCCTCTTCCTCATTCTCAAAGCACTTTGCACACGATGGCTGGCCCTGCTGTCAGAATGCTGTCTTCAGGGAAAAGCAAGGAGTCCTGCAGGCTGAGGGTAAGGTGTGTGCAGGTGTTAGGCAGGTTGGAATTTGGCCAAGGAGGGAGGTGGCCCAATGCCCCAGGTCTTCTTGGCTGACTGTGAAATCCTCTAGCTGAGCATGACCCAGGTACACCGGGAAGACGGGTAAGTAAAGTCACTAGATAAAATACAGGTTGCCCTGTATTTAAAAAATCAAGTTAAACTTGATTTTCAGATAAACACAAACATGCATAAGTATGTCCCATTTAGTATAAGTATATACTAATTCAAATTTCACTGGGTGTCCTGTGTTTTATTTGTTATATCTGGCAACCTTATATGTGAGGAGTGCAGTCATGCTGCAGCATCAGAGGGGTCATTACCATTTTTGGGGCCATTGCTTCATGAGCACAGACAGATCAGAGTGTGGGAATCCCCGCTGCACCTAAATGCAGAGAAACATGATGAACGGTAATGGCTCCAGAGAAGCCAACGGGATTGTTTCCAGGAAGAGGTGAGTGATGGGTGTACTGGAAATGAGCACCTGGGTGCCGAAGCTCTGGTCTCACCTGCCATCCCTGAAATGTGAGATTCATAAGGGGGTCTCTTCTGAAAGAGTGAGGCTCAGACCTGGAGAAGTAAGCTAGATGTAGGATGGAGTTCTCAGGTTAGCCTACCTAAGGAACATTCTGCTGACAAGGGGCAAAGGTTTAGCACTCATATGAGTGAGGCTGTTGTGGGGGCCTGGCCTGGAACCAGCTTCTATTTGGAACCCTGTTTCTACGGCAATCAGAGCTCTGTGGTCCCTGACTGGGAGAAAGATAAGCCTCAGAGGCACACCTCCGTCAATAGGAATGGGGAAATGATAAAGAAGATGGGTGCCCTCTTACTTCTCCCCTCCCTACCAGGCCCTCGGGGAGGAAGTATCATTTGCTGTGCACCAGCAGTGAGCTGCAATGCTTTGGGTATGCTATCTTGGGAAACTGTACAACTCTTGTTTGGTGTTTTATAGACACAGAAACTGGGACTCAGAGAAATAATGTGAAATAACCTGCCCAGTGTTACACAGTTCATAAACAGCATAGCCAGCACTGAACTCACATCTATGAAGCACAAAAGTCTTGATTCTTTTTGCTGGGTCGCACTGTAAACTACTTCCTGGAAGCCCCCACCAGGGGCCCCAGGACCAAACTAAAGATCATATTCCTGATCCTCTGAGCTGCCCACAGCTCCTGATCCTGCCATCCCAGCACGGGCTAGTCAGCTATTTATGCACCAAGGCACTTGCTCTGCGGACGCCAAAACTGGTGGCTTTTGCCACGTTCCCAGGAGTGGTTCAGGGTTGCAACCATATTTTTCCAAAGCCCCGTCATCCCCCTTCCACCCAACCCCACCTCAAATTGCTGGCCTCTGGGCTATCCAACATTCTATCTGTTCATGACCCTCCTGGAATTATTGGTGATCCCAAGTGGTGAACTACTGGTATAACAGGTTGGACAGGAATTGAATCAGTTCTCTCCTCCTCGCCAGTCCTCCAAGTGTGTCTGTGGAAGGGAGGGAGGTGAAAACTCCACAAGCTTTACTGAGTTAGAAATATCTGAGGCCTCAAGAGAGGGATGACGCATTAGGTAATGCTAGCTGCTATAACAAACAAACTTCCCAATATGTAATGGCTCAAACACAACAGATGTTTATGTCTCACTCTTGCAAAGTACCAAGTGGATTTTCTGATAGGTACACAGTTTCCAGATAAAATACTGGATACCTAGCTGAATGTGAATTTCATATAAACAATAACAATTTTTTAGTAGAACCAGGTCCAAATAATAACTATTTTCTCAGTGATCTCAAAGGCCCAGAACTGGTCCAGGATGGTAGTTATTGCCAGTTTGGGATGTAACATACTAAAAATTATTCATTGTTTATCTGAAATTCAAATTTAACCGGACATCTTCCCCCTCCCATCTTCATTCTCATAATTCTAGATGGGTGGTAGTCCTCTTCAACGCTAGAGCAGGGAACCAGGCTCCTTCGCCTTCTGGTTCTGCCACCTTTAACCTGTGGCTCCCAAGGTCATGGTACAATGAGGATCGTGAACTGCAAAAAAAAAAAAAAAAAGTTTTTTATGGGGTAGAGTTGTAACCAGAGGGCATCACTCCACTCTGATTCCATTGTCATCTCACTCCAACCTGTCCCACAATCATGCCTGGCTGCAGGGTGGGCTGGGAAATGTAGTCTACCTACAGAGGTAGAAGAAGTGGAAAGAGATTTCAGGAACAGCTGACCAGTATCCATCACACACTCAAGAAAGGCCTTGGAAAAAGGCATGATGCATTCTCTAGGGTGGTCATTTTAAGACTCCAGCCTTACTTCAGCACACACGCCCTCCAGGAGGGAATAGACCTATGCCCATGTTTGTTGATAATAGTCCTTCCCTCTGCTTCCCTTGCAGAAAGCAAACAAATAATACATTTATTCCCTCTATGTTGTGGAATTTTTCTAAATGAAGGCCTGGTAATGGGTTGTCAAGTTTCATGCTCCTAAATAGGCCGCAGGAGGGAGAGGCATAACTCTGAACCTTGGCATCCTCCAGACCTGGGATGGGTCCTGGTAGAGCCTGGTATCACCTACCTATTAGCCACAGGACCTCAGACAAGTTATTTAGCCTCTCGGAGCTTCAGTTTCACTACAGTGAGATGGGACTGATGGCATTTGCCTAATGGAGTACTATGGGGACCAGACCAGGTCTAGCATATAACCGGAGCTCAGTGAACAGGAGTGACCGCCACACTGTTTCTGTAACAGTGACCCAACTTCACCCTGCCTGACAAGGGAGTCTGTACTGTCTAGGGGACCAGATGGAGGGTCCTCCAGGAATCTGCCTGAGACACCGAGGAGAGGTGGCCTGGAGACAAGGCCACCATCATTAGAAGACAGCAGTACGTATCTGAGAACTTGTCTCCTGGCCCAGGACCATCATGGATTCAGGTCTGGGGCCTTCGGGGAGTGGGTTTCTGTGAGTGAACAAGGAAAGACATGGTCGAACAAAACCTCTGCAAAACACTGGAACACAGACCTCCTTGCAACACCAAAGTGGGGGGAGACATGGTCCCCAAAGGGACACGTGGACATGGAGTCCAGCAGTCTTAGTCCAACACATCAGTGGTGGACGTGGTGCTGCCCAGTGGATAGCAGCTTAAGGGCAGGATGGCCTCCCTGGCTCAGCAGGAAGGTGGAGAGGAGGAGGCAGGGGAGAAGGAGGGGGAGGAGGAGGAGGAGGTGGTGGTAGGAGGAGGAGGAAGGGGAGGAGGAAGAGGAGGAGAGGGAGGAGTAGGAGAAGAAAAACTAGCAGTAGCTGATAAGACTTGGCCAAACCCATGCATTTTCAAGAAATAACTAAGGAGGAGCTAGAATTGGCTAGAGATTCAGAATAATCAGGTAGAGGATAGAGTGGTGAACCAATGGTTATCAGCCTTTATTTTACACCCAGAGTTGGCACGGCTGAGCAACCCAAGTTACACTGTTCACTTCAAAGAGCACCTCCTCAAACTCAACCTGATTGTTTTTTGCACTGGCGTGTCCCCCTGCCCCACGCCACCAATAGATTTATATTCTCCTTGGGGACCATGCCCTTCAAGAGAACATAGTTTGCCATCCTTGATTCTGACTCAACCTCTCTGTTCTCTCTTTGCCTGCATCCCGCACCCTTCTGATTACAGAAAGATTGTCTTTTGATCTCCAAATCATTAATTTTGGTTGTGCGGCTTTTGCCTGGCAGAGCTTTTTCTGCTCTGGAAAATTCTGATTATAAATAGTTCAATAATACATGTCCTCCTGAGTTTAAGACTCTGGCTTATGTAATTGGAAATCTGGATGTGAAGCAAGTTAAAGTTGATGCCATAAAGACAGTAAAATAATTAATCACTTTGTTCTGTTTCATAGATTCAAGGGCACAGGAACAGCCTTGAGGCCAGAGTGAGTTCTTGAGAATGGCACTTGCCGTTACGGTTATCTGGGCAGGCACTGGGAAAAAAGGCCCAGGAATTAAAATCAAGGGGTCAGAGGGTGGGGTCTCACCATACGGTGTCCCTTTTCCCCACCAAAACCCACCAAGGCCCTACTTGTAAAGGTGTCAGGTGCTGGGGCCTCTACCCATCTCCCCGGCCCTCCCCCTGCCAGCGCCTTCCTGTCCCAGGATTCTTGCAGGCTGTGTGTGTCCTGGCGCTCACTCAGGCCTGGCCCAGCCTGCCCGGCCGACTCCCTGGGTGTAGGTGGCTCTGATTAAGGTAATCCCTCTAGAGACCACGAGGATTTTTACATGGCCATCTTGTTCTGTCCTCGCAGTGCTCTGTAAGGCAGGCAGGGCAGTCATTTCTTCCCTCTTCACTTGTCCTCAGGGACAGTGGAAGTTCAGCCAAGTTCTAGGGAACACAGTGGATCGTATGGGGCTCTTTCTCAGGGTCACGCAGCTAGCTGGTGGGGCCAGGTCTGGGCGACTCCTCAGCCTGTGCTCTCCTGGCTCTGCCTCGCTGGCTCCCTGAGGGACGAGAAGTAGAGCAGTATGAATATCCACCAAGGGAGGTTGCTCCGAGGGCAGGAGCCAGCAGCAAAGTGGGAAAGCATAAATCATTATTTATGCATTATCAACGTGCCAGGCTGTGTTCAAACCACATGTACACACATTACCTCAATTCTTCTTCAGATCACCCTCTCAGGTAGCGGCTGTTATTGTCCCATTTTACAGATAAAGAAGCTGAGGTACAGAAAGGGTAGGAAACTCATATAAGATCACACAGCTAGCAAGGGGTGGAGATGGGATTTGAACCTGTGCTCTTAACCACTATACCTTCTGGGCTCCTTGGAAGCCTGTGAGGAAGCTTGAGGTGGGCTGACCTCTTAGCGTGTGCACATTGAGCCCAGGGCCTGGCACAGAGGAAGACTCACAAGATGTGAACATCTGCTGCCTCTGGACTGGGCAGCTCCTCGCTGTCTTCATTCATTTATTTCCATCACAAGAGTTTCCATCAGGGTCAGGCCCTATCCTAGCACAGGGACACAGCAGCAGACAAGTTACAGCCTCTGCTTTCTTTTGCAGAGTCAGGGGCATGTGATGGGACAGATAATGACAAGACAATGTGGTAAGCGCAGTGATGGGAGCATCAGAGTCCCCAAGGGGGCCCATCTGACCCAGCCCCAGGCAGGGCAATCAGGTCAGATGACGGTGGGGAGCGGCATGGCAGGTGTAGGGGACAACATCAGCGGAGGCCTGGAGGCAGGAAGAGCGTAGGCGGGTGGGGTCCGCAGGACTTGAGCCTGCTGGAATATGAAGTCCAGGTTGGGGAGTGGCAGAGGATGGGGGAGACTCTGTCAGGGCCCCACGTGCCAGCTAAGGACCTCGGACAGACCTTGGGCTATTTCCATAACCACCGAGGAAGGACGTGACACCTGAAACCAGTGTGATTTTAGGAAGCCAGGTCTGGCTGCCTTGGAAAAAGCCTTGGAAAGAGAGCCTGAGGTCAGGCAGCCAGCAAGAAGATGGCAAGAGAAGGTGGCTGGGGTGATGGGGGAGGAGAAAGGGAACTAGAGAAATATTAAGGTGTGAAGTCTGAAGGACTGGGGCCTGACTTGACTTATATATGTGTCTGCCCCCTGCCCTCTGGAACCCCACCCAGCTCAGAGAATCAGGGCTGCCTTGAGGCTTATTCTGTGGACTGTGAGCGAGCTCCAGGGAGGGGCTGAAGCAATGTGGCTGAGATGCGCAATCAGCTACTCGCCTTTCAGACCCTCTCGCCTGAATGAGGGGAGCTTTCCTCCGCTCTGGGTTCCTGCGTCTGCCCAATTTGGCTTCAAGAGTGAGCGTCCCAAGGGCAGGAGACAACCCAAGGAAGTAGAGATAATCTCTGGAATCCAACTGTCCTGGGTTTCAGTCTCATTCCTGCATCTCTGAGCCTCAGTGTCCTTACATGTAAAGAGTGACGATGATGCTAATCTCACAGCAGCCGAAAGACTTAAGTGAGTTATCTCTGGAAAGTGCTTGGCATGCAGTAGGCACTAAGTTATAGGTCACTCCTGGAACCTCTGTCAGCCTGTCTTCCTGTCGGGAGACACACAGTCAATGCTCAGTCATTAATTAAGATGCTTCCCTGGCAGAGAAACTATAGGCAGACAGAACGGGAGGGAGGGGGCTGCAGGGCTGTGCCCTTCGGCGGGACCCACCGCCCGCTCTGTCTCCCTGTGCAGGATCACCCACGGGTGAGGGCTGGGGGAGAAGGGTAGGGTCTGATGCCTCACTTCTCTCAAGAAGAGTGGTCTCCGCTGGGGTCCTTGTGGTCCAATTCCCCATCCCTTCCCCAGCAACTGTGGGAGGGGGGGGAGGGCTGGCGTGCATGCCTGTTTTCCACGAGGGGGAAACGGAGGTACCAGGAGGCAGTGGGACTTGCTCAAGGTTTCTCTGGAGACAGGAGGCCAGGGTCGCTCTGCAGGGATCACAGAGGACTTTGAAATCACCTTGTGGCAGGCACGTGGCCTGCAGAGGGTGGCAGTGGAGAAGTGAGCACTCCTGCCGCCGGCTCGGGGAGGGATGCGCTGCTCAGGGAAGGGGAGCCTCGTTCAAGGTGACCATGAGCTGCCAGCTTCTCTGCGCGGGAGAATGGACCCCTCCATCCCGGGGAGGGAGTGGGGAGGCCCCTGCCCCTGCAGCCGGCCGCAGTGGGCGTTAGCTCTCCTGGAGCCGAGTTCCCGAGGAGAGTGCGATGGCCAGCAGGCTCCAGCTGGACAGGTGAGGGAGGGCGACCTTGAGGTCTCAGCTTCCACCGTGGGAGCTGGGGGCGGGGCTTGATCACAGGCTGGAGGCGGGGCGAGTAGGGGGCAGGGTGTGGCATTTCCCCCACTTCTTTGTGGGAAGGGAAGAGTAGCCAGCTCACCCCAAGTGTCCTCCTGGGTCCTGTCAGCCAGAAGGGAAAATGTGCGCGACTAACCCAGGGATGGGCCACCCTGAGGTCTGGGCTGTGGCCTGCCTGTACGGGCTCTATCTGCCACAGCCACCCCCAATTAGATACTCACACGCCCACAATAGCGGCTAAGAGGAAGGGTCAGGCACTGTGTTAAGTGCTTACATACATCAACCCAGTAATCCTCATTCTCGAGACGAGAAAACCGAGACCCAGGGGTTTAAACAGTCTAGGGTCACACAGCTAACAAGTGGCCGAGCCAGGATTGGTAATCTCCTAACGGCTACTTGCCCCGTCAACGCCTCCCATCCCACAGAGGGCTGCAGGGCCCGGTCCAACACAGCTCTCGTCCTGAGGCAGCTCGTCATCCAATTGAGAGGGCACAAGAGGGACAGGTAAAGTGCTGTGAGCCTTCAGAGGAGGACATTAGACCATGATGACAGGTGTGTGTGTGTGCGTGTGTGCACGTGTACATCAGGAAGAGTTTACAGAGGCGGTGGCATGGGCACTTAGACACAGAGCAGGGGTGGGGTGGGAACTTTCCAGGAAAGGGAACAGCATGAGCCTCTGCTCAGGAGAGGTAAAATGCTGTGCTTATGCAGCTTGGGAGAAAGGTTGCAGATGCAAAAGGCTGTCATGAGAAATGAGATTGGGGGTGGGGGTTGATAAGAGCAAGATTGTGGAGGACACAGGACCAAGCTAGGAGTTACGGGGCTTATTCTGAGGGTATCTGAGGACCACTGCAGGTCTGTAAGCGGGAGAGGGGTGCGGTCGGAAGTGTGCTTCTGGAAGACCAAGCTGGTCCCAGGGGACAAGATGGGAGGACCAGAAGGGTGAGACAAGGTAATAAAGGCCTGAATGAGAGCGAGGAGGGACCAGTGCAAGAGGAACACTGGACTGGGGAAGAGCTGGGGACCCTGAGGCTTTCTAGCCAAGAAGACTGAGAGGCCAGAGATGCCATGGAGAGAAAGAAGAGAGCAGATCTGAGGAGAACTGATGATCCTTTGACTGGAATCATCTGCTCAAACGCCACCTCCTCAGCGGGCTTGGTTTTCATTCCTTCAGGGATCATTACAGAATCTCATTCACATAATTGCTTTTTTTTCTCTGCCCAACTAGCATATAAAAGAGTAGGGACCCTCTACTGCCTAGAGGTCTGCCCTACCTTCTTCCCAGCACTATCGCCAGCACTGACAATCGTGTCTGGCACATAGTAGGTGATCACTAAATAAATGAATGACTGTTCATGTTGTGTTTCAGGGCAACTGTGTATTCGGCTGGATTGGCAATCGTGGGGGGTGGGGCAACTGAACAAAGAGTATCACACTTGGGAGTCAATCGTGCCAAGTCTTGTGTATCTGGGATAGTCAGAACAGAGAATGGACAAAAAGAAGGGGTTGAGGGCTACCTTCAGATGGAAATTCCTGTGTGTGTGTGCGTGTGCGTGTGTGTGCGTGTGCATGC
>PVIY010063990.1:0-10287 GCA_004026745.1 Myrmecophaga tridactyla | reverse complement strand
ATTGCTGTAATTTGTGTTAATATCTTTAGGTAACTTTATATACAGCTGTAAACCTGATATTTTATTTCTTCCTGAGAAAGGATATAAAGTTTGAGATGTAACATACTAAAAAATTAGTATTCATCCATATATTTGGTTTAGTTTGTGTAAATTTTAGAAAATAAAAACATGCCTCTTTATCCATTTTATGGCATTACCCGTGTCTCCTAGAATCTTGTGCCTGTGATATGAATTTAGATGCCAGTACAATTTCCATTAATTTTTTTCTTTCAAGATGCTCTTGTCTTTTATTTATTCTTAGTGTTCTTGCTTTCAGTTTTCTTTTTTTCCCTATAGTATCCAGTTCTTTCACATAGTAGCAAATGTCTTATTTTCTTAGAGGATCTGTAAATATTTGTTTCTGTTTTACTATTCTCCTATTGTGGTTTGCACTCCAAATATATTTTTTATTTCAAGGATCAAACTTTTGTCTTCTAACCATTTTTTCCTGTAGCATTTGTGATCTTTGCAAATATCTAAGAAAATAGGGTTGTATTGATTAGTATAAGCAGCTAAGGTGTGTTTTCTTTTGCAGTTTTATGAGAGGCAAAGTTTCATTTTTTTGTTTGTTTAATGTAGTTTTGCTTTTACTGTAGCCAATTTTCTTTGAAACTCTTTGTATATGGAAAGGATTCAAAATGAGCAATTAAGAAAATTGATTGCAGGTTTCAAGATCCTTAATGCACACTTTTGGGTTGCTTTAATTTACATGGACTTCTTAAATGAAAGAGAAAGAAGTGGTGAATTGATTTGGATGCCAAATTTTTATCTGTGAGCAGATTTTCTCAGCTAACCTCCTTATTTATGGACCATTTTCTTACTCAATCCGTTGCTGTATTTGAAAACGCTGAGTTTAAATATTTTCTGAGGCCTCTCAGCATCCCACCCCTCCCTGGAAAATCCACCCTCTTTTGCTATCAGAACTGAAATGTGTTCTGAGTTTCTGTTCCCAATAAATTATTTGTGTGGAAACAGTTCACATCTTGTTTTTTGTCCTCCTACTGTCTGCATTGTTATAGGGATTATTTATTAATATTTGCTTATTGTGGTGTCAGGAGATGAGAAATTAATACTTGTTTCAAACTGTCATATGAAACCAGAAATTGCTCAGGCATAATATTGTAAATTTGTTTCTACATTTCTCAACACAATTTATTGCTAAATATACATTTTCAGTCCGCAATTCATGGTCAACTAGGTTTTATGCCACTCTTCTTTTAAATTTGTGATCATTAATATAATCAATAAATTAAAAATTTGACCTTTTGGTCTTTGCATCTAAACAATGCTGTCATTTAAAAAGGAGTACTCTAGAGAAGTAATTACTTCCTAAAAACATCTGTTTTTGACACTGATAGATTTTTTATCATTTATAATTTTACAGTTTGTCAAAATTAGATGAGGGTGGGAATAAATTGAGAAAGAAAAGCAGAAGGGAAGAAAAGATGTAAAGGAAAGTGGAAAGGAAGAAAAGAGAGGAAATAAAAAAGGAATGTAAATTTCACTGGGTAATTATAAATGGGAATTTTGACAGAGCACTCAATGAAATAAAATATTTAATACCAAAACTATGATTCTGTTGGCAGTTTTACTTCCTTTCCTCTTAAAATTGTGGATGTGGTAGATATGCTTGCTGTCTCTCTTGCTGAGTTTTAATCAGGTGAGATTCTCTGATCTGAACTGATTAATAATTCTTTATCCATCTTGGGAATTACAGAGGTAAACCTTTTGACTATAAAATAAAGCAGAAAGCTAAAGAACTTATGGGCTTTGATATAATTATAAGTGGTTATTCTACATTAAAAATATGTAAGTAAATTCCAGATTCAATATTGATTTTTGGAAAAGTAACAGATTTCAAAATGCAAATCAGCCAATGCAATATTCAGGCAATATTTTGGAATAAATAGTATTGGAGTTTCAATTTGTAGGATGTTTTATTTTAAATATAGGTTGTATGCTTTTTCTATGCATAAAATGAAATAAAATAGTCAGGGCTTCATATTCTGCAAAATGCAAATGCAAGCTATTTCATTTTCTGGTGGGAGGGATGTATAACCAATGTAAGGAATAGAGCTGATTTTCTATGAATTTCCCACTGTGATCTCATAATTCCACTTACCTATAACCAAAAAAGTGCTGTCTTTGGCTCCAGCTAAAGATAAATTATTTCAGCTATAGCTTCACAGTTATTAGACACACACACACACACACACACACACACACACATGTGCACACAATAGATGAAAGCAGAGGTACTAGAGTACCTTCACGACCATACCACTTGACTTTCTCAAGTTGTTTACAGTATCTGATTCATTCAATGACTCACATTTTTCAAAATTTCATTACCAGACTTCCCTTTCTTTCTCCTTTATTTCTCAGTAAAGATTACACTTCTATTTCCCAATTTAAAAATATTTTAAGGCTTAGGAAAGTTGGAAGAGTGGCCTTCCCACAAGAGAAAATAAAGTTGTTTCAAACTGCATTTCTTCATTCAAGTATTTTACACACTGAAGTATCTGAGACTCTCAGCTACAAGTCTAAGTTACCCCAAAATTGTAGTTTCTGCAACAGTTTAGAGAACTGAGGTCAGCTGGGGATTTTATTTTGAATCATGAGTATGTCTACTTTTCCAAACTTCAGAAGTGTCATGTGGCTAATTTTGTACTCTAACATGACATAATAAAATTCAATACATGTTTCACACCAAACTGGGACTTTTTAGACTTTTCATTTCCTTGGAAACCATCCAATTTTCCTACTCTCATTGTTTTCCTGTAATTGCCTAATTTCAATTATATTATCTTATGATGTCTAATTTAGAATGAGCTTTTATTAATTTCTCCCAATGTTACCTTTCCTCTATAGAAAAATATTTTATGGGGATGAATTAGTTCATTTTAATTAATCCATTAATTTTAAAATCAATTTATCATCCTTAACTATCTATCAAATAGGAGACTAGAGATGGCATATACAATTGTATGGATTAAAGAAAACCACTTATGTTTTTAAAAACTTCACAATTTAGAGAGAATAGCTTTCAGGTTATACAGTGTTCTGTTACATGAGTATAAACACAGGGGATTAATAGAAGATCAGAATTAGTAAAGTTGGGGAGGTTGTTATGGAGAAATATCTGGTTTAAAACATTTAGAAATGATGAACGGAAATAACACAGAAAATGTTTGAAAACCTAAGAGAGAAATCAGTGAAGAGATAAGGGTTTATGATGGATTACCATCATGTTTGAGAAACTGAAGTTTGTTTACTTTACTTACAGAAGAGCAGCTAAGTTGAGGACTAAGGTAAGATGATTTGGACACAATATCTGAGTCCAAATCACAAAGCAATTAGATATTCTTTGCCAAGGAATTTGGATTTTATCCTGAAGGAAACGAAATGCTATAAAATATTAAATCAGGAATAATATGCTCACACTTCTTTTCTAAAGAAATGTCACTATATAAGGATATTTATGGGATTGTCATTGGTTGAAATTTTGAATCATTAAAAAGTTAATTGAAATATTTTTGTAGAAAATTGTGTGGAATCTGAGAAGAATTCATAATAGCCAACTCATGGAAGCAATCTATTTGTCCACCAATAGGGCAAGGCCTAAACAAATTGTGGTATGTCCATAGACTGGAATGCTACTTACTAGTTATTAAATGAACTAATGATACATTGTATCACATAGATGCACCTCAAAAGTTTCCTCTAAAATATATTAAGGTAGATCAATTAAGCCAGACCTAAGCTGTTACATGGAATATGTTTCATATTTGAGAGTATATCAAATCTAACCACTGATTTTAGAAATCAAATCAATGGTTACCTTTGAAGAACAATGATTGAAAAACTGCAGGCGTGTTGCAATTGTCAAATTTGTAAAAAACCAGAGAGCTCTCCACTTATTGAAAAAATCAAATAAAAAGTAAATACAGAAGCAGAGATGGATTTGGAATGTTCAGGAAATTTTGTTGAATTTTAGGTATATATAGAGCATTTCCTTTAAAATTTTCATTGTGTTATATTGGCTAAGTAACTTAGGCTCAAAATTGGGCTTATAAAAAAGATTTGAGATTCATCAGTATATTTGTAACCTCTGAAGTCATGAAAGAGGAGTAAGCAAGCCTAAGTGAGATCCCTGGTGAAAAACAAATATAAATAACCAACGAATGAGAGGGTCAAAAAATGGAGAACTGTGTTTATTTTTCTTGGAAATATTTTCCCTATATATAGTGCCTCTTTATACAGATATTTAACTTAATTTCAGAATAGTCTTTCTGTATTTTAAAATAGTGTACAATTCCACAAGATGATGATGCTTTTAGAAAAAATAAGAACTTTAAAGCAATAAACTATTAGTAAGTATAATGAATATATTTAAGGTCTACTCTGAATACACTTAATCTTTCATCAAGGATGACTATATAGTTTTTGTTTTGCAATAAATGGCAAATTATGTGCCATAATGCTGGAGCAACGTGATGTCAATGGAGCATGGATAAATGATAAACAAATTTGACTTGATGGGAAAGTGCAACGTATCTGGGAGGATGTGACTCTTGAGTTGGACTATGAATTAATATGTTGAGAGAGGGCAATATAATGGACAGTGAGAGGGTAGTGGACACATTACAGACAAAGCAAACATTTGGAAAAATTCATGAATTTTTGATAGACACCTCTATAAGCTGGATCCAGAATAAGAATTCTGAGATTCAGAAGCTGAGAAAGTAGATCGATGAGAGCATGATTTTGTGACATGAGGGGGAAAAGGCAGAACCAGGAAAATATGGGAGGATTACAGGAATTCAGGTAAAGGGGCATGGATAGGATCGAGCAGTGAAGGGAGGAATGTAACTAAGGCTGTCTCCAAGGAGCTGGGTGACCAATTGTGATTGGGGTATAAGGTATAATGAGGAAGAAAGATGTGGCAAAATATTTGTGTCATTGAATTAATTCTATTTCTAAGAGAGGACCCAAACATAAGAAATAGATTCATTCAGTAATTCAGCAAATATTTACTCATATCTATCTTTGCTAGGAATTGTGATGAAGTTGATATATGATTTTTATATTTTCACACTGAGATTTGGATTGTATGTATATAATACCTGTATATTATAAAAGTGTGTATGATGCTTTCATGTACATTTTAGGAAACATTTATTTGAAAAATATTAATTGATTATAAACCACTCATAATTCCACTGCCAAAGAAAATCATTATTAAATTACTGATGCCTTTTTCAATTTGAAAACCACAGATATGTTATAACAATTTTAATATTATTTATTTAAATGTGTATGTGTATATACATAGATGTGTAAATGTCTTGGGATCCTATAGGTCTTATCTCAAATTACATTTTAAGTCTTCTTAATATCACTTATCAACTATGTCATTTATTTCAAATATTGTATCCTGCCATAATTTCTTTCAATTTTCATCTACTTTGAGTGTTTGAGATACTAGTTTCATTCAGTTACATAATATATTAAATACACTATTTCATTTCAGTGTAATTTCATTGAATGATGTTCAACTTGGAAAATTCTTACTTATTCTAAATTTGGCTTTACATTTTCTGGGTATTACCATATTTTCATTTTATTGTTGTTGTTTATAACTGTAGTTCCTTCCTCTGTCTAAATTTACTTCATGTACACTGAGAGATGATGAAGTTACCTCTTGAAAAGTCCTTACCTTCTTCACTGTTTTTTTCATAATTTTTCTGATCTATTAACATCTGATTTTTATGAAGATATTATGCTTCTGCTACCCTTGAACCAGAATCTGTATTATTATTATTACTAAAAGATATATAATATATGGTAAAGATATGCTCCATTTTAATAACTTTTTCTTATCATAATTAATTTTTATTTTTTCTTATAAACTTCAGAAAATTGCAGTCATATTCCAATTATCCTTTTTAAATAAAACTAATAATTTCATTATCATTATAAAATGATTTATAGATTTCATATTTATATCATATTGATTATCCTAAAATATTTTCTTCATTCATTCACTTTTTTATATCCCTCTTTTGATGTAATATTTATGTGTTTTATATATAATTGTGCCAGTTTGAAAAGTTGTGTGTAATCTAGAAAAGCCATGTGTTAATCCTAATCCCATTTTGTAAAAGCAGCTGTTTCTTCTAATTCGTATTCAGTACTGTATGTTAGAAATTTAATTAGATTATCTCCCTGGAGATGTGACTCAATCAGGAGTGGTTGTTAAACTGAATCAGGTGAAGACGTGTCTCTACCCATTATAGGTGGGTCTTGATTATTTTACTGGAATCCTATAAAAGAGGAAACATTTTGGAGAAAGCAGGAGATTCAGAGAGAGCAGAGCATGACATAGCAATGAAGAGCAGAGACTTCACCAGCCAGCAGTCTTTGGAGATGAAGAAGGAAAACTCCTCCCAGGGATCTTCATGAAACAGGAACCCAGAATAGAAAGCTAGCAGATGAAACTGTGTTCACCATGTGCCTTTCTAGATGAGAGAGAAATCCTGAACTTCATCAGCCTTCTGGGATCAAGATATCTTTCCCTGGATGTCTTAGATTGGACATTTCTATAGACTTGTTTTAATTGGGACATTTTCTTGCTCTTAGAACTGTAAACTTGCAACTCATTAAATTCCCCTTTTTACAAGCTGTTCCATTTCTGGTATATTGCAGCTAGCAAACTAGAACAATAATATACTCAAGACTTGAAATGGGGAAATTGTATAATATTGATTGTATATGAATGTAGAAGGTAAGCTCATAGAATATGCCAAAACATTTATGAGAAAGAATCAGAAGGATGAGCATGAGAGAGAGGATGGAGTGGCAGTGCTTGCTGGTAGGAAGTGAACAGAGACACAAGAAGCAGCCAAATTTCACAAAAGACATTGAGTCCTCATGTCACTGCTCAGTTTCTATAACCATGCTCACATTTAGAGAATAGACATAAATTTCTTTTGATTTCAGCAAATATGTGATATATGAAAGTCTACTGAATAGTAAATGCCTTCTCCAAGGAACACTGAAGCTCTGTGCAAAACCTTGAACCAATTCATTGAAGCACCTTTGGGGGGCAGACATCCACCTGCAGTAATAAAGCTCTTCCTAAAGTGCCCCAGTGAGAATATTTGTCAGGAAAGAGGGAGATGATGGGCAGGAGCCCAAATCATATATTGTCTTTGTATAATTTTGTCAAGACAGACTCTGTACTTATCCTATAAAGAGTTTCAATGAAAATTATCTAATGCTGTTTTGTTGTTTTGTTTGTATTTGATTAATTTTAGGAAAGCTAAGGAAGAAAAAAATTTATATATTGCCACAGTAAAGTTATAAATTTGGAGTTAGAGTAAATTTAAAGATGCTCACAGATAACCTGGAATAAATTTAAATTACCTAAACTTATTTTTCATTTTTCCTTTTTCTAACCTCACTTGACTTCCAGGCATCTAGACATGCAGTCTCAGAATTGAAGAAAATTCTTCAATCTGTGAAAATACAGTTTAGATCTGGGGCTTTACTCAATAATGTAACCATAGCTTCCATATGATGGAAGATTTCTCTGGAAATATGTCATATTAAATAATTCCACTCTATATCATTATATTTCATCTATTGACCACACACAGAGGAGCTTTATCCACTATTACCTAAGTGAACTAGCTGTGGTTTGGGGACCTCAAGGAATGTGATTACCCTTTTCTTTTTATTCCTCACGCTTAATATTGTCACACTGTTTGGTAACCTGCTCCTCATCCTTGACACATCCATGCCTTCATAGTCCAGTGCATTTTTTCCTGTGCCATTTAGCCTGTGTTCATGTTGGATACATGAGCATCATTGCTCCACAGCTTCTGTGGGAGGCCTTGACTGGTGGTGACACTATCTCCTTTATTGCCTGTGTGAAGCAACTTTATGTTGTTGGTGCTCTGCTCACTGTAGAGTGTTTCCTCCTTGCTATTATGTCCTACAACCACTATTTAGCCATCTGTTGGCCCCTGAGATATGTATTACTTATGGACAGTAGAACTAGTATGAATTTAGCAGTTGGGTCATGGATTGGTGGCTTTCTCTTTCTGGGAGCTGGGTGAATTTGGTTGCCACACTGCCCTTCAGTGGTTCAGACATTATTTATTGGCCATATTCTCTGTGACCTCTACCACTGGTGAAGATTTTCTGCACTGACACTACAATGGTACAGATGGTAGTCTTTGCTTCATCATTTCTGTCATTCTCTCCCTTCCTTTGGACTATCTTATCTTATCTTACTTCTTCATTTTGTCTCCTATTTGGAGGATTTCTACTTGCTTATCCCACTTGATTGTTGTAAATGTGTTCTATGGTGCCCTGGTTTTGGTGTACATTGCACCAGCATAAAAAACAACACTCATTCTGAACACGATTTTCTAAATTCTGAACACTGTGCTCACACCCTTTTCAACCCCTTAGTTTACAGTCTGAGAAATAAAAATGCTCTGAAGAAAGGAAAAAATACTGTTCAGGAGGTAACCAGGACTAGGAAAAAATGTGATGTAGAGCATTTAGGAATGGTTATAGAATACTTATATAATCCATAGTTCAAGGGCAGTAAAAAATCAGTAATAATAATTTAGAAAGTAATATCAATAAATGAAACATCAAAATAATATTTATAAATTTTCCATATAAGTGGCACTAATGCTACATCAGGTTTCACAATATAAAATAATATAATTACAGTATATAGTTTTAATTGTTTATCAACTCATTTGTCATTTATCCTCATAAATATCACAGAAGACAACAGTTTTTCTATATTGGGTATAAATGAATGATTATTTTTAATATTTCCCAGTGCCTCTTATTATGATGGAAAAATCTGGATCCAAACTGGATTTTAAATACCCTGATATTAGTTTTATTTCTGTTTTATTCTGTTTTCCTCATTAATTTATACTTAAATATTAATAATTTAAATTATACTTTGAATAAAATAATTAGAAATCGCCATGATGTTTGATTAATCTTTATAGGAGTAAAAACTAAACCAAAAAATTTAGATTAACTAGCATGAGACTGGTTTACACAGTGTAATAATGTTTTAAGATTCTAGCATGTATTTTATGAAAATGGGGTTGAGCAGCCTACTTTAATATTGCTTTTACGGTTGCTTTATTAATGTAAAATTAATTAGCATTTAATTTTCTTGTTCTGAAAAAGGAAAGATCCCTGATACAAAAGCTTAAGAAATAAGCAAATTTGAGTGTGTACACTTAGGTTATCAGCCTCATTAAAAAGTTAGAGTAATAATGAAAGTGTTCAGTTCCAATGAAAAAAACCATAATAATGGGATGATTGGGTGCATAGAAATTGATGTACATGTGTGAGATACTGAATACATGGAAGAGGTGAAACAAATTCATGAGGAGACAATATATTTTTAATGAATGGCACTAAGATAATTATATATCTATATTTTAAGGAAAAATAAAAATTAACTTAATATCCCTACCTCACATCTTACAAAGAAATAATTTCCAAGTTGACTGTAGATGTAAACAGTAAAGCTTTAAGATAACTTTGGAATTTTCTTTATGATATTAGAAATGGAAATATTTACTTAAAATAACATTATCTTGAAAGAAGTCTATGAATTACTTGGATTACATTAAAATGCAGAATACCTGCTCCTCCTTCATCAATAAACATGCTTGGGGAAAATGCAAACTAGGGAGATACAGACAGACAGACAGAGAAAGGACATATTTGCCATCCATAAGATATAAGGTTGATTTCTAAAATACACAAAGAACGCCTACAAATTATTAACAAGTTTACAGATAACTTAGAAAGATATAGGCAAAAAAGTGATTAAAAGCATAAGAAAAGCCAGACACAAAAGGATATATACAGTATGGTTTTGCTATTATGACCTTGGTAAATATAAACTCAGGGGCTTAAAATGTAGAATAAATGGGGACTTGAGATACATAGAAGCTAGAGATGGGTGAATGGTTAGTTAATGAGGTTGAACTTAAATGTAAGGGAATAGATAGAAATAAAGGCAGTTCATTAGTGAGTTTATAAGAAATATTGCCATATTGAACATGAAGATTATTGAAAGAGGTTGTATAGAGCTACATGCCCCACTGATTTACACTATGAATATAAATAAGTTCTTGCATGTACTAATGTAAAGGCATGCATCTTGTACAAAGATTAATAACAAATGGGTAT
>PVIY010063989.1:0-10307 GCA_004026745.1 Myrmecophaga tridactyla | reverse complement strand
GTTCGTCGTGTGGCCCCTCGTTTCTCCATCTTGCCCATGAGCCATGAAATCATGCCAGGGGGGAATGTCAACATCACCTGCGTGGCCGTGGGCTCACCCATGCCGTACGTCAAGTGGATGCAGGGGGCCGAGGACCTGACCCCCGAAGACGACATGCCCGTGGGACGGAATGTGCTGGAACTCACGGACGTCAAGGACTCGGCCAACTACACATGCGTGGCCATGTCCAGCCTGGGTGTCATCGAGGCTGTGGCCCAGATCACGGTGAAATGTAAGTGGGGGCGTGGGGGTCAGGGGCAGTCTTGTCCCTGAGAACCAGGCTCTGGGGGGGGGGGGGAGTATGGTGGCAGGGCCTCGGGGTTCCTGTTTTGATGGCACTTATTCACTGGCTGCAAAATGGGCAGTGGTTCTTGGAACAAACGTCGGTCTCCTGGGCCTGGCCGTATGAAATGAGACATGGATTTGGTCTCTTGAGCTCGTAGTCTGGTGGAGGGGACACTCATGAAACCAGGACGCTTTAACACAGGCCAGTTAGGGTGTAATGGGGGACATAGAGACGCAGCTCAGACTCAAGGAAAGGTCTCACCTCCCAGGAAAGGTAAGTCAGCACAGCCTTCCCAGGGAAGGGAATGTCCCAGTTGAAAAACTTGAAGTTGAACAAAAGCGAGCCAGGCAGGCAAAGGGGATAGGGAACAGTGTTCTAGGAGGGGGAATAGCATGCAAAGTCTCAGAGGCGAGAGATAGAGAGAGAGGACAGAGGGGACTGCAGATTCTTCTGGTGTCTCAAATTTGTAGTGAGAGCCAGAGGATGCTTTGAACACTTCTCAAGATTTGGAGCAGGGGGCCAAATCCGACCCACTGCATGTGTTTGTAAATAAAGTTTTGTTGGTGCACTGCCATGTGCATTTGTTTACGCTTCGTCCAATACTGCTTTCGTGCTGCAACGGCAGGGCTGAGGGGTTGCCACTGAGGCCATCTGGCTCACAAAGCCAAAAATATTTATTGCCGGGCCCTTCACGGGGTAAGTTTGCCAACCTCTGCTTTCGAGCTGTAGACAGTGCCTGAGTCAGCAGGTTTGATGGTCATTTTGCTGAGGGATTAAACGTCTTCTGGGGAATGCTTTGGGGGGGCGGCCCATGTTGCAAGAGATCCAGGGGCAAGTGGGAGAGAGTCGCAGTTATCAGGCGGTAACTTCACGGCAGGCACTGGGGCACAGCCATGAGTAAAACTTGAAAATGAACATGAAAATGAGCCAACCCCAGTGATAAGAACTGGAGAAGGGACAGTCATGTGACTGGTTGGGAGAAGAGCCCTCCCAGGTCCAGGAAACAGCAAATGTGAGGTGGAAACACACCCGAGGCTTGTGTGGCTGGGAAGATGGGAGCCATCGAGAGCTCTAGACTGGGAGCAGCAAACGTTTTCTTAAAATCATAGATGTTTTTCTTAGGGAGTCAATACTTCCAGCTTTATGAGCCATCTAATTTCTGTTGCAGCTACTCTGCCCTTGCTGTTGGGGCCCAAAAGCAGCCGTAGACAATGGCTGAGTGCCAGAAAAAACTTTACTTATAAAAACAGGCATCAGCCCAGGGTGTGTAGTTTACCCCCACTATAGATGACGAGCTAAGGGGTCATTAGGCCCCTGTCACCACCGAGGAGGTCAAAGCTCAGAGAGGGCAACGGTTCAGCCGAAAGCCACACAGCCCCCAGGGCCCGCACCCAGCGTGGCCCGACGCGTGACCACCGCCCCCCTCCGCCTCCCACCCACAGCTCTCCCCAAAGCCCCCGGGACCCCCGTGGTGACCGAGAACACGGCCACCAGCATCACCATCACGTGGGACTCCGGCAACCCCGACCCTGTGTCCTACTATGTCATCGAGTACAAATCCAAGAGCCAGGACGGGCCGTACCAGATCAAGGAGGACATCACCACGACGCGCTACAGCATCGGCGGCCTGAGCCCCAACTCCGAGTACGAGATCTGGGTGTCGGCCGTCAACTCCATCGGCCAGGGCCCCCCCAGCGAGTCGGTGGTGACGCGCACGGGCGAGCAGGCCCCAGCCAGCGCGCCGCGGAACGTGCAGGCCCGAATGCTGAGCTCCTCCACCATGATCATCCAATGGGAGGAGCCGGTGGAGCCCAACGGCCTGATCCGCGGCTACCGGGTTTACTACACCATGGAGCCCGAGCATCCCGTGGGCAACTGGCAGAAGCACAATGTGGACGACAGCCTGCTGACCACCGTGGGCAGCCTGCTGGAGGACGAGACGTACACTGTGCGCGTGCTGGCCTTCACCTCGGTGGGCGACGGGCCCCTGTCGGACCCCATCCAGGTCAAGACGCAGCAGGGAGGTGAGACCCCCCCCCCGGGAACCACAGGGGTGGGACTGAGGGCCCGCGGCACCCTCAGGCTCCCCCAAACTGGCCGTGCCGTCTGCAAGCTGCACGCTGGTCTTTGTTTCCCCCACCCCGGGCCGAGGTGGGAGAGCAGGGGGGTCATTCTCCAAAGCTTGACATTTCTGACGGTGCCCACTTAGGGCCCCTGCGATCGAGGGGAGGGGTGCAGGGCCCTGCTTTCCGTGCCAACTGCCCCAGCCCCCCACCAGCGTCTGAGCCTGACAACGCCCGTCTGTCACCCCTCCTGTCGGCCAGATCGGTTGTTTCTTTTATTTTTTTTAATTAAAAAAATATATATAACAACAAACGCCAAAATTCTTATGACCATTCCGTTCTATATATATAATCAGTAATTCACAATATCATCACCTAGTTGCATATGCATCCGCGTGATCATTTCTTAGAACTTTTGCATCAATTCAGAAAAAGCAATAAAAAGACGACCGAAAAAAATCCAGACGTACCATACCCCTTACCCTTCCCTTTCGTTTGTCACTAGCATTTCAGTCTACTAAATTTATTTTAGCATTTGTTCCCCCTATTATTTGTTTTTATTCAGTATGTTTTACTTGTCTGTTGATAAGGTGGATAAAAGGAGCGTCAGACACAAGGTTTTCACAATCACACAGTCACACTGTGAAAGCTGTATCATTATACAATCATCATCAAGAGACATGGCTACTGGAACACAGCTCTGCATTTTCAGGCAGTTCCCTCCATCGGCTGTTTCTTTTGAAATGATAGAATAAACGACACGAAGGCCAAGGGCTGCTTTCCCAGTCCCCTTAGGCTGATGCACGGGGGTGGCGCTCCCTGGGTTTCCTTCTAATCCTTTTGAAAATCTAAAATCCAGAAAGACTCAGGCACACTCCCGAGTGGAGGGAAGGAGAGTTGAGGATGCTTCTGTGGCCGAGGCAGCACAGGGCAGCGACGTGCATTTCCAAACATTGTCCCACCAGTGTCTCTGTCTTCTGATTTGGAAGGAGGGGACACTGCGTGCTCTGAAAAGGGGATTGGACAAATTGTCTTTTTCCGCTGGAAGAACAGAGGGTAGGGGGGATGGAGGCGGACAACTGATGATGAAGGGCGGTTGTGGGCTCCCAGAAATATGAAAGCAGTGGGAGAACCGTCCAGAAGCTTCCAGAAACATCCAGATGCCAAGCGTGCTTCTTCCAGGACAGCGCCTGAGCTGCACATGTCTCTTTGTGGGAGAACGAGGGCACCCATCCTTGGGGTGAACCCCCCACCCCCGAGTGCCCCCTCATTTCTGTTCCTCTCCTCCCACCCCCAGTGCCTGGCCAGCCCATGAACTTCCGGGCCGAGGCCAAGTCGGAGACAAGCATCGGGCTCTCGTGGAGCCCCCCAAGGCAGGAGAGCATCATCAAGTATGAGCTGCTGTTCCGGGAGGGTGACCACGGCCGAGAGGTACCTGGGCGCCGCGGGGCCCGGGTCGGGGGGACGGGCCGTGTGGACGCCACTCACTGTCCCTCTCCCTGCCCCTCCCGCCCTGCTCCTCTCCCTTCCTGCCTTCTCTCCTGGCGCGTTGACTGTCCCCGAGCGTCTTCCCCCCTTCTCTGTCGTCTATTTATTGTTCTTTTCCCATTTTTCCCCTCTCCCTCTGTGTCTTTGACTCTCTCTTCTGTCTCTGTCTCTCTGCCTCTCTGTTTCTCTCTGTCTCTTTGTCTCTGTTTCTCTGGCTCTATCTCTCTGTCTCTATCTCTGCCTCTCTGCTTCTGTCTCTGTGTCGCTGCCTCTCTGCCTCCCTCTCTGTCTCTCTGCCTCTGCCTCTTTCTCCCTTGTCTGTCCCTATTTCTCCTCTGTCTCTTTCTATCTGTCTCTCCTTGTCTCTGTCTCTGCCTCTCTGCTTCTGTCTCGTTGTCTCTCTGTGTCTCTGTTTCTATCTTTATATCTCTGTCTCTTTCTCTCCTGTCTATATCTAATCTCTCTTCTCTCTGTCTCTGTCACTCTCTCTATCTCTCTGCCTCTGTCTCTCTATCTCTGCCTGTCTGTTTCTGTCTCTCTATTTCTACCTCTCTGTTTCTCTGTGTCTCTCTATGTCTCTGTATCCCTGTGTCTCTCTTTCTCTGTCTCTCTGTGTCTGTCTCTGTCTGTGTCTATTTCTGTCTCTCTGTGACTCTCTATGTCTCTGTGTCTGTCTGTCTCTGTCTCTCTATGACACTATGTCCCTATCTGTCTGTCTTTCTGTGTCTGTCTCTGTGTCTCTCTATGACTCTGTCTCTGTCTCTCTGTCTGTCTGTCTCTGTGTATGTCTGTTTCTGTCTCTCTGTGTCTGTCTCTTTGTGTCTGTGTCTGTGTCTTTCTGTCTCTCTGTGTCTGTCTGTCTCTGTGTCTGTCTGTCTCTGTGTCTGTCTGTCTCTGTCTCTCTGTGTCCCCGTGTCTCTGTCCCCCTCGCCCGCCCCCAGGTGGGGAGGACCTTCGAGCCGACGACGGCCTTCGTGGTGGACGACCTGAAGCCGCACACGGAGTATGCCTTCCGCCTGGCGGCCCGCTCGCCGCAGGGCCTGGGCGCCTACAGCCCGGTGGTGCGGCAGCGCACGCTGCAGTCCAGTAGGTGTCGCAGCCTGCCCTTCCCTGCGGGGGCCGCTGCCGCCAGGGTGGGGGGCGCCTCCGGGCCCTGCCCGCGCTGCCCCCTCGGTCCCCCCTCTGCGCAGCCACGAAGCCCGACTTTCTCTTGTCCTCCCTGGGGCTGGCGGCCTTGCTCAAGCCTCGGGGACAAGGAGAAGCAGCCGGTGTCTCCCCTAGTTTTGGGGCAAGGTTCCGAGCACACCCCAAATCCTGTGTCCCATTGGACCTGCTCTCTCTCTCTCTCTCTCTCTCTCCCCCCCTCTCTCCCTCTCTCTCTCTCTCTCTCTCTCTCTCTCATCCTGGATCGGGGGCCCCAAATGGGCAGCCACCTTGCACCCAGAAGTTCCAGGGAGTGCTCTGAGGTTATAAACTGAGCTCACCTCCCGCCATTCCTGGAGAGAGAGCAAAGGACACACAGACAGACACCCCCTCCCCCGCCTCCCTGGACCCCCACATGTCCCTGCCCCTGGGGGCTGGGGCTCTCAAAACCCCAGGGCAAGGGTGGCGGGTTGGAGTTACAGCTCATGCCAAGGCTGGGCCTGTGGGGGTAATACAGACCCAGAGCTGCTGCTCAGCCCCAGATATGGGACTCATGAATTTCCCGAGTTCTTTGGTGGGTTCGTCCGGCTTATCTATCGCACATAAGTAGTCCTCCAGCCTGGCAGCTGACTTCCAGGCCACGCTGTGGCTCCTGTCGCTGCCCTCCCTGCCTCAGAAATTAGGGCCCAAGCAGGCCCCTTCTCTTCTCCTCTGCCTCCCCCACCCCTCACTCCTGCTGCCTGCTTTCCGCTCAGTCCAGCCTGTCGTGGCCCCTCGAGCGTGGCTTTTCCTTCTGTGGACTTCCCGCCATGGCCCCCTCGCGGTGCTCCGGGCGCCTCCTGTCCGTCTTGGCAGAACATCTGTCTTAGGTCTTGTCTCCGAAGCAGCCTCGGTGTTTAGACCACGGGGGCCCACGGGGGCTGCCGCAGGTAGCGAGAGGGTCAGCTGAGGGCCACGTCCATGCTGGTCAGGGCGACTGAGGCCACTGGCATCAGGAGTCTCGGAGACTCAGCTCCCCTGCTGCCCCCCCTAGCCCCCTCCCCTCCTCCTCCCTTCCTCCTCCCCCACCCCGAGCCAAGCCACCCTGCTGGGCAGTTCCAAAAGCATCTGGGTGTGTCTGTGAGTGAGACGGAGGTCAGTGAGGGTGGCCTGTGGCTTGGGCAGCCACGTGAGAGACCGGCAGAGGTGCCGCCAAGGTGAGTACACGCTGGTCTCAAGCAGATTCACAAATACGGCCCACCCGGCGTGCCCTCCCCAGCCCCCTGCCCCTGCCACGCCTGCCCCGCAGCTCTGGGTGGCCCAGACAATCCAGAGCTCTGATTTGGCCTCTGAAATCTCCCAGCTGCCAAGAGGCACACCTCCCCGGACATGAGGGCTCTCAAAAAACCATAGCCCTACCGCGTGATGCCTCGGACACGTGTGTGTTTCCCACGCTCCCACCTCTCCCCCACGTGGGTCTGGGTTTCCCACACACCTATGCCCCCACAAATGTGTTTGGGTTTCCCACACACCTACCCCCTCACACGTGTGTGTCTGTTTCCCACGTCTGGGTTTCCCACATGCCCACCCCCCCCATACATACGTGTGTCTGGGTTTCCCACACAACCATTCTTTCCTGCGACATCACACAGGTTGGGCTGGATTGTGAATGACACGGCCTCCCAGGTCGTCTAGAAGGCGGCTTCGGCCCAGCCACGTCACCCTCTGGGGCGGCCCAGGACAGGGAGTGGAGAAGGGACACCCCGCTGCTCACCCCGAGATGGGTGGGGACCAAGAAAACTTGGCAGCAAAGACTCAGGGCCAGGCGTATCCCATGGGCTGTGGGTTGCTTAGGCTGAACTCAAGGGTAGGTGGAGGCCAGACCACTCAGCCGTGGGTCTCTCCAGACACCGTGCCACCCTCTCGCCTCGTCGGCACCATCCTGGAACCACACTGGCCCCATGCTGGGGGTCAGAGCAGGCCTGTGGGCCCGCTCCCATCCAGAGACCCACCAAGAGCTCGGTCTGGCCTCGTAGCTCAGCACTCCGTCGTTCCCTCCCTCGTAAGAAAGTCTTGTAAGTTAGCAGTTGAAGAGTGGAAGGTAGGTAATCAGACTGGGAAATTTCTGGAAGGCGTCTTTCTTTCTTTTATTATGGTTTTTCTCATCATCATCACCATCATCGTTGTTTTTTATTTTATTATGGTTTTGGTTTTATTTTTCCTCCCCCTTTTTCAGCAATGCCATTCCTTCCAGTGCATTCCTTGGTTGGTTTTCCCACTCCTGCCTGACCGCCTGTGCACTTTTGGTTGGGGTGGCTGGTCAAGAAATGGGGAAGGGCCCCAAGTGTCTATTTAGATCCTCAAGAGGGGTGCCTGGTGTATTACTTCCAGTGAGACTAGGAGGGTCATTCTTGTTGAAGTGGGCTGTTGGGGTGGCCTCTGGGGTCCTTGGTAGCCCAGTGTCTTCGAAGGCAGGGGTTTCTGATCTGTCTCAGGATCCCAGAACCCAGCCCAGCAAATGCACTTGCACCTATGAAGTACTCTGTAAACATGGGCTCCATGAGCAAACAGTGCTGGCAAGATCTGGAGGGTTCCATGTGCCTTGACATCAAACAAGACCAGCGGCTTCTATGGGCCTTCCTTTGGGCGAGGCAGAGACCGTGAGCAGTCGAGGGAATGTGACCCCAGCCATTCTCAGCAGGGTTGAGCTGACAAAGGCACAGGCTGAGGCTGAGGCACCCATCTGGAGGCAGCCCACGGGTAACTGCTGGGGGTTCAGGTCCCACTTCTGATACCCCCTTGTCATTCTCGAGCTTTGGTTTCCTCACCTGTCAGATAGGTTTTTGGAAGGATTTAAGGAGATGATACACAAAAAGCACCCGAGATAGGTCCTGTCACCCAATTGGTACACGACCAGTGATGTGTTACTAAAAAACAAGGGAGGAGGGCTTTGAAATGGGTTTCCTTACCTGCTAACATGGGGTGACAATTCTGAACACCTGTCGGGGCTTATGGGAATCAAATGAGATAATACAGGGAAAGTGCTTAGAGCAGTGCCTCACCCATAAGTGGGGCCTGTTCTAAGTCTGTAAAAAGTTCAGGGATCTGGGCACACAGAACATGAGGTTTATCATCTGCAATGCCCTTAATGCAGTGTCTGGCACACAGGTGCTTAACATGTGGGGACTGTGCTTTTACCCACACTGCCCTTAGCACAGCCCCTGGTATACAGTAAGTGCTTATTAATATGTGGGGACTGTCACTATTATTCCACAAAGCCCTTAGCACCATTCCTAGCATACAGTAGGTGCTTAATATGTGCGGACTGTCATCTATTCAACAAAGCCCTTCGTGCAGGGTCCAACACATAGTAGATGCTTAATATGTGGGGACTGTTGTACTTTTACTCCACAAGGCCCTTGGCGTAGCACCCAGCCCTCAGTAGGTGCTTAACAGGAGGGGACAGTCGTTATTACAGAGACCCTTATCACAGTACCTGGTACACAGCTGCTGTTCCATAAATGCAAGGACTGTTTTAAATCTAAAAAGAGATTGGCAGAGTACCAGGCATGCAGCCAGCACCCAATAAACAGCAGCCGTTTTCACTTTGAAACAAGTTTAGCCTGGTACCAGGCACCTAATAGATACTCAAAACCTGGGGGCTATGATTATTGTTCTGCTCAGTCCTTGGCACTTTGCCTGGTATACAGTAGGTGCTTACTAAGGGTGCTTGCTATGAAGAGGTTAGCCTGGTGCTAGGCACGTAGCACGTGCTTAGGTGGATGCTGCTATAGTCTGTAGAGGACCTAGCTTGGTGCCAGGCGCACCATTGACTGCAGAGCCCCTGGCACAGTGTGTTTGCATAATGGGCGCTCCATAAGTAATATATCTACTGCTATTTTTATATTAGATCGTTAATACAATGTGTGGCACACAGTAGGTACTTAATATGTGGGGGCGCCATTGCTGTTATCTGATAAAGCCCCTGGAACAGTGCTTGGTACACATAGTGCTTAAGATGTGAGACTTAGTAACTTATTCTATAAGGCCTTTAGTATAGTATTTGGCGCATAGTAGGTGCTTAATATGTGGGAAGCCCTTACTGGTTTTCAGTGAAGCCTTTAGCACAGTACCCAGCATTCAGTAGATGCTTAATATGCGGGGACTGTTACTGCTGTTATCCAATAAGGCTCTTAGCATGGTGCTTGATACTCAGTAGGGTACTTAAAAATTGAATGCTCTTAACTTATTCTATAAGGTATAGTGTCTAACACATAGTATGTGCTTAGTAAGTGAGCATTATTACCTGTCACCTGATAAAGTTCTTAGCACAATGCCTGGAACACAGTAGGTGTTGCATAAATGGCAGTTGTTGTTTTTTTACTCTTTAAAGGGCTGTTAAAATGCATAGCCCATAGTAAGTGCTCAATAAATGAAGCTTATTATTGACTTGAGATGGACTTAAGGTCCATCTTAGATGTTCCAGGTGCACAGTAGGGGCTCAAAACAGGAGAACTATAGTCTATTAAAATCTTGGCACACAGTAGGCGCTAACCATGGACTGTTATCTTGTAAAAGCCCTGGGCCCAGTACTTGACACCCAGGAAGTATGCAATATATAGGTACTGTCATCATTACTCTGTAAAGCCTTTGACGTCCTAACTGGCACACAGTAGGTGCTCAAGACATGGGCATTATTTTCTCTGAAGCTCTTAGCACAGTGACTGGTGCACCCCAGATATTCAATATATGGAGTTTTCATTGTGCTTATTGAAGCCCTTGGTGCCATGCCTGGCACACAGTAGGTGCCCGATAGATATGGCTTTCATTGCTATTCCCCTAGCACAGAGTAGGTCTTCAGTAAATAAGTGTGTTTGGTGTTATTCTCTGACACTGTTGGCAGTGTGCCTATAACACAGTAGGTGCCCAATAAATGGGGCTTTTATGGCTTTGAAACTGGCACACAGTAGGTGTTCAACAAAAATATATTTTTCCTGTTATTCTCTGAAGCCCTTGGAATGGTGGCACATTGTAGGTGCCCAATAAATGTGGCTCTTGCTGCTATTCCCCTGGCACGATGCCTTGCACATAGTAGGTGTCCAGTGAACAGGCACTTTTCGTGTCAGTTTTGAGGCCCTTCTCACAGTGCCTGGCACCTAGTAGGGGCCTAATAAATGGGCTTTCATTGCTATTTCCCTGGTCCCGGGGCCTGCCACACAGCAGGTGTATGCTCGGTGGGCACCGTGGCTGCCCTCTGCCGGAGACCTACTGTGCGCCTGGTAGGTGCAGCCCCGGGTGATGAGAGCAGT
>PVIY010063988.1:0-10246 GCA_004026745.1 Myrmecophaga tridactyla | reverse complement strand
TGATCAATCTTGTGTCACCAGAAGAAACTGCAAATGAATGCCCTGAAGCAAATGGCTTGGAAGATACGTCTAATTCCTTTCATGACCCACCCCCACCACCCCTCATTTCTTCCAGACCTATAACTAGACAAAAAGTCCGAACAAGTCCCAAAAGGTGAGGTACAAAGTCTCACCCATGAGGAGGTCCTATGTTATACTCCAAAAGAATTGTGTAAGTTCTTTAATTTATATAGACAGAAATAAGGGGGATATGTGTGGCAATGAATTTTAAGGGTATGGGATAATGGTGGGAGAAATATAAAGCTGGATCAGACTGAATTTATTGATATGGGCACGTGAAGCAGAGATTCTGCATTCAATGTTATAGCTCAAGGGGTCAGAAAAACCATTAACAGTTTGTTTCGATGGTTGGCTAAAATATGGATCAAAAGGTGGCTGACATTACCTGAAGTTGAAATGCCAGAACTGCCCTGGTATAATGTAGGTGAGGGGATCCAGAGGCTTAGAGAGATTGGAATGTTAGAATGGATTTATCATGGAAAGCCTGCTCTTACACCCCAAGAATGTCCAGAGGATGCACCTTTTACCAGATGTGAGAAATAAATTTGTGAGACTACCATCATCATCTCTGGAGAGTTCTGTAGCTGCACTTCTCTGTAGGTTAGATATTACTGTGGGAATAGCCATCACTGAGCTGGACTCCTTAAACACAATGGGGATGACCAGATCCTGAGTTGGCAGAAGCCAGGTGGCAGCACTTAATCACAAAAGACAAGGTGGATGTGGCTATCATAATAGACAGCCAACTCAAAGCAGGAGTCAAAATAATCTGACTTGCAGAGACTTGTGGCATTGGTTACTAGATCATGGGGTACCTAGAAGTACAATAGATGGGCAGTCTACTAAATTCCTGTTTGAGCTGTATAAACAAAAGAGTTCTAGGTCAAGTGAACAGAAGTCTAACTTGAATTACAAAAACATAAAGTCATGGCCCTTTAATCAATGTCCAGACTTGATACAGTGCAGACCCAGAGCCTCAGAGGTCCCTTTGGGGGAAGATCCTGTTACACTGCCACAGACTTAAACTGTTAATCTTTCTCCAAGCCTTCCCCAAGGAGACTGACAGCCTTTTACCAGAGTAATTGTGCATTGGGGAAAAGGAAATGATTAGCTATTTCAGGGATTATTATACACTGGTTCAGAAGTGACATTAATTCCAGGGGACCCAAAACATCACTCTAGTCCACCAGTCAGAGTGGGGGCTTGTGGAGGTCAGGTTATTGATGAAGTTTTATCTCAGGTCCATCTCACAGTGAGTCCAGTGGGCCCCCAGACCCATTCTGTAGTTATTTCCCCAGTTCCAGAATGCATAATTGGAATAGGCATATTGAGCAACTGGCAGAATCCCCACATTTACTCTCTAACTCGTGGAGTGAGGACTATTATGGTAAGAAAGGTTAAGTGGAAGCCACTAGAACTTCCCCTACCTAGCAAAATAGTATATCAGAAGCAATATCAGATTCCTGGAGGAATTGCAGAGATTACTGACACTCTTAAGGGCTTGAAGGATGCAGGGGTGGTGATTCCAACCACAATCCCCATTCAACTCTTCTATTTGGCCTGTGCAAAAAACAGATGAGTCTTGGAGGATGACAGTGGATTATTGTAAACTGAACCATGTGGTAACTCCAATTGCAGCTGCTGTTATGGATGTGGTATCATTGCTTGAGCAAATCAATATATCCCCTGGTATCTGGTATGCAGCTATTGATCTGGTAAATTCTCTTTTCTCAATAGCTATTAGTAAGGACCACCAGAAACAGTTTACTTTCAGCTAACAAGGTCAGTAATATACTTTCACTGCCATACCTCAGGGGTATGTCATAATCTTGTCCGCAGGGAACTTGATCATTTCTTCCTCCCACAAAACATCACACTGGTCCATTATATTGATGTTATCATGTTGATCAAACCTAGTGAGCAAGAAGTAGCAACTACTCTAGACTTATTGGTAAGGCATTTGTGCGTCAAAGGATGGGAGATAAATCCAACAAAAATGCAGGGGCTTTCCACCTCAGTGAAATTTCTAGGTGTCCAGTGGTGTGGGGCATGTTGAGATATCCCTTCTAAGGTGAAGGATAAGTTGCTGCATCTGGCCCAGCCTATGACCAAAAGAAAGGCGCAATGCCTAGTTGGTCTCTTTGGATTTTGGTGACAACATATCCCTCACTTGGGTGTGCTATTCTGGCCCATTTATCAAGTGACCAGAAAAGCTGCTAAATTTGAGTGGGGACCTGAACAGGGGAGGCTCTGCGACAGGTCCAGGCTGCTGTAGTAGCTGCTTTGCCACTTGGACCATATGAACCAGCAGATCCAATGGTGCTGGAAGTGTCAGTGGCAAATAGAGATGCTGTCTGGAGCCTTTGGCTGACCCCTATAGGAGAATCACAATGCAGACCCTTAGGATTTTGGAGCAAAGCCTTACCATCTGCTGCAGGTAACTATTCTCCTTTTGAGAAACAGCTTTTGGCTTGCTACTGGGCCTTAGCAGAGACTGAACTCTTAATTATGGGCCACCAAGTTACCATGAGACCTGGGTTGCCTATCGCGATCAGGGTGTTGTCTGGTCCTCCAAGCCAAAAGTTGGGCGTGCACAGCAGCACTCCATCATAAAATGGAAATGGTATATATGAGATAGGGCCAGAGCAGGTCCTGAAGGCACAAGTAAGTTACATAAGGAAGTGGCCCAAATGCCCCTGGTCTCCACTTCTGCCACATTACCTTCTTTTTCCCAGACCAGAGCAATGGCTTCCTGGGGAGTTCCTTATAGTGAATTGACTGAGGAAGAGAAAACTCGGGTCTGGTTCACAGATGATTCTGCACAATATGCAAGTACCACCCAAAAATGGACAGCTGCAGCACTACAACCCCTTTCTGGATGTCCCTGAAGGACAGTGGTGAGGGGAAATCCTCCCAGTGGACAGAACTTTGAGCAGTGCACCTGGTTGTTCATTTTGCTTGGCAGGAGAACTGGGCAGAGATGCATTTGTATATGGACTCATGGGCTGTGGCTAATGGTTTGGCTGGATGGTCAGGGACTTGGAAATACCATAATTGGAAAATTGGTGACAAGGAGGTCTGGGGAAGAGGTACGTGGATAGATCTGAGTGGGCTAAAAACATGAAGATATTTGTGTCCCATGTGAATGTGCACCAGAGGGTGACTTCAGCAGAGGAAGATTTTAATAATCAAGTGGATAAGATGACCCATTCTATGGATACCAGTCAACATCTTTCCCCAGCAACTCCTGTCATTGCCCAATGGGCTCATGAAGAAAATGGCCATGGTGGTACAGATGGAGGTTATGCATGGGCTCAGCAACATGGACGTCTAATCACCATGGCTGTCTTGGCTACAGACACTGCTGAGTGCCCAATCTGACAGCAGTAGAGACCCATACTCAGCCTCAATATGGCACCATTCCCTGAGGTGACCAGTTGGCTACATGGTGGCAGGTTGATTACATTGGACCACTCCCTTCATGGAAGGGGCAGCAATTTGAGACACCTACTCTGAATATGGATTTGTTATCTCTGCACACAGTACTTCTGCCAAAACTACCATCCATGGACTTACAGAATGCCTTATCCATTGTCATAGTATTCCACACAACATTGCTTCTGATCAAGGAACACACTTCACAGCAAATGAAGTGCGGGAATGGGCACATGCTCATGGAATTCTCTGGTCTTACCATGTTCCTTCTATCATCCAGAAGCAGCTACATTGATAGAACGGTGGAATGGCCTTTTGAAAACTCAATTACAGTGCCAACTAGGGGGCAGTACCTTGAAGGGCTGGGGTAATGTTCTCCAGGAAGCTGTGTATGCTCTGAAATAGCACCCACTGTATGATGCTGTTTCTCCCATAGCCAGAATCCATGGGTCCAAGAACCAAGGGGTGGAAATGGGAGTGGCACCACTCACTATTACCCCTAGTGATCAACTAGGAGAGTTTTTGCTTCCTGTCCCTGTGACCTTGAGCTCTGCTTGTCTGCAGGTTTTAGTTCCAGAAGGGGGAGTGCTTCCACCAGGAGTAACAACAATGATTCCATTGAACTGGAATCTAAGACTGCCACCTGTCACTTTGGGCTACTCATGCCCCTGGATCAACAAGCCAAGAAGGGGATTACTTTACTGGCTGTGGTGATTGACCCTGACTATCAGGGGGAAATAGGACTGTAACTACACAATGGAGGTAAAGAAGGGCTTTCTTGGAATATAGGAGATCCCCTAGGGTGATGTTGTAGTCTACCAAAGCTGCCAGAATGCAACACACCAGAGATGGTTTGGCTTTTAATAACGGGGGATTTATTTAGTTAAAAATGTATAGTTCTTCAGAGTAAAGGCAGCTAACTTTCAACTGAGATTCTCTCTTACATGGGAAGGCATAGGGTGATCTCTGCTGGCCTTCCCTCCAGGCTTCTGGGTTCCAACACGTTCCCTGGGGTGATTCCTTTCTGTATCTTCAAAGGCCTGGGCTGAGATGCAAGTGCTGAGATGAGGTATGCTGAGCTGCTTGGGCTGGGCTACATTGAGCTCTCTCATTTAAGCATCCAGCCAATTAAATGAAACCATTCATTACAGTAGGCTCACCTCCTAGCCAACTGCATATGTAAACAGCAACAGATGAGGTTTACATGCCATTGGCTCATGTCCACATCAATAGAACTAGGCACCTTCAACTGGCCAGGTTGACACCTGAATCTAACTACCACAGGCGCCTTTTAAGTACTATCATGCCCTGTTATTAAAACCAACGGAAAACTGTCAGAACCCAATCCAGGCAGGACTACTAATGTCTCTGAAACTTCAGGAATGAAGGTTTGGGGTCACCCCGCCAGGCAAAGAACCATGGCCAACTGAAGTATTTGCTGAGGGTAAAGGGAACATGGAATGGGTAGTGGAACGAGGATATGAATACAACCATGTTATCGGTTACAGAAATGAGAACTTTAAAGCTGTTTTTTGTTCATGTTATAGTATTTAAGTTGCAAGCTATCAAGTTTAAAAGTGAATATTACCCAAGGACTTGCACCCTATTCTGGGGGGATTTAATGCATTTCCAGTTGTAGGTGGACAGTTGAGTATTGTTAGGTGAAAAAATATGCATCTTTTATTGTTTTCTTTTTAGAGATTAAGTATAGTTAAAGGTGATGTGTATAGCTGCCATGTTGACAAGGGATGGACTGTATGGTCAGGTTCATCTGTCAACTTGGCCGGGTGGTGGTACCCGTCTGTTTGGCAGGGCAAGTGCTAGGCTGTCTGTTACTATGAGGATATTTCATAGAATTAAATCATGATAGCATCACTGCATCCACAGCTGATTCCATTTGTAATCAGCCAAAGGGAGTGTCTTCTGCAATAGGTGATGCTTAATCTAATCACTGGAAAGTTTTTGAGGATTCAGAAGAGACAGTCTCTCTTCTTGCTTCAGCTGGTGAGCCTCTGCTGTGGAGTTTAACCAGACCCTTCATCGGAATCATCAACTTCACAGCCTGCCCTATGGATTTTGGATTCTACATTCCCATGGTTACGTGAGACAATTTTATAAATTTTATATCTATGGATATTTCCTGCTTATTTTGTTTCTCTACAGAACCCTAGCTAACACAAACATATTTAGGACAGTTTTTAAAAAGCCCTTGCCCAGAATGTTCTAGGTCTGATCCTTTTTCCTTGATGGTTCCTAAAACTTTAATCATCTTTTTTGCCTGGGCAATTGCTTCCTATTTCTTCATATGTTTTGAAATCTTTTGTTGAAACATGGACATTTTGATATTTTAGTGTGTTATTGGTGGAATTTAGACTCTGAAACATCCATTCCTTAAGTTTTAACCAGCTAGCACTATGACAGAGCTTTCCTTGAATACCAGAAGCTACCACAAAAACAAACAAAAAATAAGTAAAAAATAAAGAATGAAAAAAAAGAGAAAACACTTCTCCCCATCTTTACAGATTGACCCTTAGTGAGTACTCTCTGTTAAGAGTTTATCCAGTGGGTGCAAGGGTAGTTCAGTGGTAGAATTATGCCTGCCATGTGGGAGACCTGGGTTTGATTCTCAGCCTATGCATTCCATCCCACCCCCCAAAAAAAACCTTAACAAATGGTGCTGCAATACTGGAATCGCACATGGAAAAAGAATGAAATGTGACCTCCACCATACAGTATGCAAAAAAAAAAAATCTATCCATAGTGAATTTGGAGAATAGCTCCAACCAAATCATCAAGGCCTCCCTGATACTTCCTACACATGGGTCATGTTTTGGGGAAAACTGATATGGCCTTAGGAATTCCTTTGCTTACATGGATAGGAATGCTGCCTCTTCAGAAAAGTTTCCAATGGTCCTAGGAACTGCACTGTATGTCATACAGCCAGCAATACCTTAACCAAGGTAGCACAACTTGACTGCTCTCTCAGTGTTCTGTAGGAGAGCTCTTTAAGCTGTGTTCTACATGCAGGGCAAATTCTGAGACAAGTCTCGTAGGCCAGCACCAGCTGGACTAGGACAGACATACAGGCTCCCATTCATGAGGGTACTCTGCTCCCTCTGCAACCAGGACCAGGGATACACACTGGTAGTGTAGGATGATTCCATGCTGAGCTGTTGTGGGGATGGGGACAGTCCATCCAGGATGCCAAGAGATCCTCCTCTTTTAAGTTGTCTTTTTTCTTCAGTGCTCATCCTGTTACTGCAGTCTTTTAACTGTTTTCTGGAACCTTTTGAAAGATACTTCTGCCTGTTCTGGTTGGTTGTTCAAAATTTCTGGGGGGGAAACAGAGGCCTAAAATTTCCTACTCCATTACCTTGACTGGGAGTGACCTCTCCATCATTTAATGGACAATTTGCTGGATATGTATTTCTTGGTTGACAATTATCCCCCGTTTTCAGCACGTTAGTTATGCTCCTACCTTCTGACTTTCATGGCTTCTAATGAGAAACTAGGTGTTAATCTTATTGAAGAGTCTTTGTATGCAACAAGTCACTTGTCTCTTTCTGCTCTCAAGAGTCTTTGTCTTTGTCTTTCAAGTTTGATTATGTGTCTTGGTCTCAATCTCTTTGAGTTTGAACTACTTAAATTCACTGAAATTTTGAACAAGTAGATTCATGTCTTTATTCAAATTTGAGATGTTTTCAATCATTATTTTCCAAAAGTGGGAGGAAAGTCACATGAGTAATTTGGGAACAGCTTGTTAGGAAAAAGACAGAAATTGGATCACTGAGAAGTCTTCACAAAGATGTATATGGGATGGAAATGTCTCTTTGGCAGATGTAAGGTTAGGGGCTCAGGGCTAATTGTATGGCATTAGCTCTTATCAAGACAATAATTAACATAGAAAATATTTTACCAAGTGATTCAAACATTCAATTGATTAAAATGCTGTGGAGGCCTATATGATTGACAGCTAAATATAAGACCTTGTTTCTGTCAACCACACTTCAGAAAACTAGGTTAAACACTTTCTGTAAGCCATCCAACAATGTGAATCTATGAGACCTGTTACCCTCACTATCCTTCCATGCTGGCAAGGATTCCACTCAAACATAAAATATATGGTTTTATATCATAAAACCATTCTTTTATCTTCTTTTTATATTATAGCAATTAATGCACAGTGAAAATTTGAACAAATAAGCCATGTAGGCATTTTGGTTTTGGGAAATTGGGCACAGCAGGTTTTCTGTTCTATTTTTAGAAAAAGTCATCTAGCAAAGAGTGAAAGCTATCATTTTGAGCCCTGTACCCCAGAATCTGCAGTTCCTGATCATTTTGAGCTATGCCTCTAATATTTATGGGTTATGATGTTATTCCTACTATTTTATTATGAAAAATTTAAAACATACACAAAAGATAAAAGAATTCCAATGTAAGTACTTACATACTCACCAATATGATTCTACAATGAAAATTTTTCTTGCTTAATCACTATATCTACATTTATCCATCACTATCCATCTATGAATCATTTATTTACATCTTTCAAAGACACCAGTGCACTTCAAATACTTCAGCTGTCATGTCATGAAAAAGAGTTCAATATTTGCTTACAGTTCTTTTGTTTTCTTTTGAGGTAAAATTTATAAACATTTGAAAAGATAAAGTCAGCAAGATGGCAAAGTAGGCAGTTCCAAACTCCCATACTCCAAAAGAAACATCGAAAACAAGCAAAATCTGTCAGAACCAACTTTATCACAATTCTGGAAAACCAAGTCCAGGTTCCCAGGGTGGGACTCTGGCCCCTGGATCCAGAGGGAGCAGAACATACCTTATTCACAGATTACCAGGTATACCTATTCTAACATGTCTGGATGGGTATCTGAAGGATGGACAGAGGCACTTATCTGTTTCACCTGTCTTGGAACCATTCAGGTTGGAAAACCAGCAGATGTATCTTGAAAACACTGTAAGGTTAATGATCAACCCACTGCCACCTGGAGTAAAAGGTTACAGTTGAGAACACATAAGACTTGGAAGAAAAAGCTGGGCATTCAAAAGCACCCATGTATTAGGAGAGGTTTAGAAAATCATGTACCTATGCAAGGGAAAATGCATTCTCAGAAAAGACATGAGAAAATCCTCAATTTTCACCTTGGGCTAATCTCCAGGTTCAGTGCAAGCCTGCCTAAATGTGGAGGAGTAAATGAATGAAGGAAGAAAAACACATGATCATCTAAATTGATGCAGCAAAGATAAAACCAAGAAGGCTTCCTTCATAAAATAACTTAGAAAACTAGGAATACAAGGAAACTTCAACATAATAAACATCATATTCAATAGTGAAAGGCTGAAAGCTTTCCCTTAAAGATTAGGAACAAGACCAGGATGCCCACTGTCACCACTGTTACTCAACTTTGTACTGGAAGTTCTAGCAATAACAATTGGGCAAGAAAAAGAAAGAAAAGGCATCCAAATTGAAAAGGAAGAAGTAAAACTTTCCCTATTTGCAGATGACATGATTCTGACACAGAAAATTCTGAAAAATCCACAATAAAGCTACTAGAGCTAATAAACAAATTTAGCAAAGTGGTAGGGTACAAGATCAACACCCCAAAATAAGGAGCATTTTTACATACTAGCAATGAACAATCTGAAGAGAAAATAAAGAAAAAACCCTATTACAACAGCAACTAAAAGAATAAAATATTTAGGAATAAATCTAATAAAATATGTAAAGGACTTCCACACAGAAAACTCCAAAACAATGATAAAAGAAAGCAAAAAGACCTAAATAAATGGAAGGACATTTTGTGTTCATGGATTGGAAAGCTAAATATTGTTAAGATGTCAATTCTATCCAAAGTGATTTACAGATTCAATAGAATTTCAATAAAAATTCCAATAGCTTTCTTGAACAAATGGGAAAGGCAATCATCAAATATTTATGAAAGAGTAAAGGAACCCTAAATATCCAAAGCCATCTTGAAAAAGAGGAACAAAATTGGAGGAATCACACGGCCTAGTTTTACTATTTATTACAAAGTTACAGTAATCAACGCAGTACAGTACTGCACAAGGACAGACAGACAGTAGAATGGAACTGAGAGTTGAGAAATAAACCCTCACATCTATGGTTAACTGACTTTTGGCAGGGATGCCAAGTCCACTAATTCGGGAAAGAATAGTCTCTTTAACAAATGGTCCTGGAAAACTGGATATCTATATGCAAGAGAATGAAGATGGACCTCGGCGGCTACCTCATACAATGCACATAAATCAACTCAAAATCAATCAAAGACATAAAGATAAAAGGGAGAGCTATCAAACTCCTAGAAGAAAACTTAGCAAAGTATCTCCAGGATCTTGTTAGGCAATGGTTTCTTAGCGTTGATACCCAAAACACAAGCAAAGAAAGAAAAAATAGATAAATGGGCCCTCATCAAATTAAAATCTTTTGGGTGTCAAAGCACATCATAATGACAGTAAAAAGACAACTTACAGAATGGGAGAAAGTATTTGGAAACCACATATCTAACAAGAGTTTAATGTCCAGAATATATCAACTGAAAAAAAAAAAGATAACCCATTTAAAAAATGGGCAAAAGACTCAAATAAACATTTCTCCAAAGAAGATATATGAATAGCCAGAAAGTACAAGAGAAGATGCTCAATATAAATATCCATTAGGAAAATGCAAATCAAAGCCATGAGATACCACTTCACACCCACTAGAATGGCTACTATT
>PVIY010063987.1:0-10310 GCA_004026745.1 Myrmecophaga tridactyla | reverse complement strand
ATTTATCAGGGCATCACTCTGGACAAACCTACAAAATCTCATGCCCTACTCAAGGTTCCATGCACTTATGGTGTTCAATTAAGCTGTGCACATAAATTTATATTAGGAAATGCACTAGTCAAAATATAAATTTTGTACCAAATAAACATTTTTGCTTTAATCTCACACATAAGCTAAAGTTTTAAAATATTAATTGCCATCTGTTTTCAACACCCTGCAATATTGATATTCCTTTGTTCTTCCTCATGCAAAAATATTTTTAAATTTGTACATTTAGTCACTATCATTATATACTCTTTGCATTCCTAGATTATACCATCTCAGTCTTTATCGTGTATCTTTCCTTCTGATTTCATTTGTGCCCTCAGGCTTCCTTCCTCTATCATTCTCACATTCAGTTTCATTCAGTATTCTAACATTATTGTGCTCCTATCAGATAGTATTGTGCTATCCATTTCTGAATTTTTACAATCTTTCCCGTTGTACAACCTGTACAGCTCCAATTACCAATATCTACCCTATTTCTATCTCCTGATGACCTCTGTTCTTAACTGAAATTCTGCAAGTTCATTCATTAATGTTAGCTCATATCAGTGAGACCATACAGTATTTGTCCTTTTGTTTCTGGCTAATCTCACTCAGCATAATGGCCTTAAGGTCTGTTCCAGTTTGCTAGCTGCTGGAATGCAACGCATCAGAGATGGACTGGTTTTCAATAACAGGGGATTTATTTAGTTGATGCATAGTTCTTCAGAGGAAAGGAAGCTAACTTTCAACCGAGGTTCTTTCTTACGTGGGAAGGCACAGGGTGATCTCTGCTGACCTTCTCTCCCGGCCTCTGGGTTCCAACAACCTTCCCTGGGGTTATTTCTTTTTGCATCTCCAAAGGCCTGGGCTGAGATGCAAGTGCTGAGATGAGGTATGCTGAGCTGTTTGGGCTGTGCTACGTTGAGCTCTCTCATTTAAGCACCAGCCAATTAAATCAAACATCATTCATTGCAGTAGGCACATCTCCTAGCAAACTGCAGATGTAATCAGCAACAGATGAGGTTCACACGCCATTGGCTCATGTCCACAGCAACAGATCAAGGCACCTTCACCTGGCCAAGATTCAGACAACTGAATCTAACTACCACAAAGTCCACCCATGTTGTTACATACTTCATAACTTTATTCTGTTTTACAGCTGCATAATATTCCATCATATGTATATACCACAGCTTGTTTAGCCACTCGTCTGTTGATGGACATTTGGGCTGTTTCCATCTCTTCGCAATTGTAAATAATGCTGCTATAGACATTGGTGCGCAAATATCTGTTTGTGTCCTTGCCCTCATGTCCTCTGAGTAGATACCTAGCAATGGTATTGCTGGGTCATATGGCAATTCTATACTTAGCTTCCTGAGGAACCGCCAAACTGCCTTTCACAGCGGTTGTACCATTTGACATTCCCACCAACAATGGATAAGTGTGCCTCTTTCACCACATCCTCTCCAGCACTTGTCGTTTCTGTTTTATTGATAATGGCCATTCTGATGGGTATGAAATATCTCATTGTAGCTTTGATTTGCATTTCCCTAATAGCCAGGGAAGTTGATCATCTTTTCATGTGCCTTTTGGCCATTTGTATTTCCTCTTCTAAGAAGTGTCTATTCAAGTCTTTTGCCCATTTTGTAATTGGGTTGTCTGTCTTTTTGTTGCTAAGTTGAACAATCTCTTTATAAATTCTGGATACTAGAACTTTATTTAATATATCATCTCCAAATATTGTCTCCCATTGTGGAGCCTGTCTTTTTACTTTCTTGACAAAGTTCTTTGAAGCAAAAAGTGTTTAATTTTGAAGAGTTCCCATTCATTTATTTTTCTTCACTGCTTGTGCTTTGGGTATAAGGTCTAGGAAACTGCTTCCTAGTATAACATTTATAAGATATTTCCCTACATCTTCTTCTAAAAGTTTTATGGTCTTAGATCTAATGTTTAGGTCTTTGATCCATTCTGAGTTAATTTTTGTATAGAAGGTGAGATATGGATCCTCTTTCATTCTTTTGCATGTGGATATCCAGTTCTCTAGGCACCATTTATTAAAGAAACTGTTCTGTTCCAGGTGAGTTGGCTTGACTGCCTCATCAAAGATCAGTTGTCCATAGATGAGAGGGTCCATATCTGAACTCTCTATTCGATTCCATTGGTCAGTATATCTCTCTTTATGCCAGTACCATGCTGTTTTGACCACTGTACCTTCATAATATGCCTTAAAGTCAGGTAACAAGAGACCTCTGATTTCACTTTTCTGTCTCAAGATACTTTTTGCTATTCAGGGCATGCTGCCCTTTCAAATAAATTTGGTTATTTGTTTTTCTATTTCTGAAAAGTAAGTTTTTGGGATTTTAATTGGTATTGCATTGAATCTTTAAATTAATTTAGGTAGAATTGATATCTTAACTATATTTAGTTTTCCAGGCCATGAACACAGTATGCCCTTCCATTTATTTAGGTCTTCTGTGATTTCTGTTAGCAATTTCTTGTAGTTTTCTTTGTAAAGGTCTTTTGTATCCTTAGTTAAATTTATTCCTAAAGATATTATTCTTTTGGTTTTATTCTTTTTTTTTTTTTAAATTTGCATATGGGCAGGAGGCACCAGGGATCGAACTCCAGACCTCCAGCACGGCAGGTCGGAGCTCCGCCTGCTGAGCCACGGCAGCCGCCTGGGTTTTATTCTTTTGGTTGAAATTTTACATGGAATTTTTTTCTTGTTTGTTCGTTACTGGTGTATAAAAACACTACAGATTTTTGAGTGTTGATCTTGTAACCTGCCACTTTGCTGTACTCATTTATTAGCTCTAGTAGTTTTGCTGTGGATTTTTTGGGGTTTTCGACATATAGTATCATATCATCTGCAAACAGTGAGAGTTTTACTTCTTCCTTTCCAATTTTGATGCCCTGTATTTCTTTTTCTTGTCTAATGGCTCCGGCTAGAACTTTCAACACAGTGTTGAATAACAGTGGTGATAGTGGACATCCTTGTCTTGTTCCTGATCTTAGGGGGAAAGTTTTCAGTTTTTCACCATTGAGGATGATGTTAGCTGTGGGTTTTTCATCTATTCCCTTTATCATGTTGAGGAAGTTCCCTTCTATTCCTATCCTTTGAAGTGTTTTCAACAAGAAAGGATGTTGAATTTTGTCAAATGCTTTTTGTGCATCAATTGAGATGATCAGGTGGTTTTTCTGCTTTGATTTGTTGATATGGTGTATTACATTAATTGATTTTCTTATGTTGAACCATTCTTGCATACCTGGGATGAATCCTACTTCGTCATGGTGTATAATTCTTTTAATGTGCTACTGGGTTCGATTTGCTAGAATTTTGTTGAGGATTTTTTAATCTATATTCATTAGAGAGATTGGTCTGTAATTTTCTTTTCTTGTAATATCTTTTCGGCTTTGAAATGAGGTGATGTTGGCTTCATAGAGCGAGTTAGGTAGCCTTCCCTCCTCTTCAATTTTTTTGAAGAGATTGAGCAGGATTGGTACTAATTCTTTCTTGAATGTTTGGTAGAATTCACATGTGAAGTCACCTGGTCCAGGACTTATCTTTCTGGGAGCTTCTTAATGACTGATTCAATTTCTTTACTTGTGATTGGTTTGTTGAGGTTGTCTATTTCTTCTTGAGTCAGTGTTGGTTCTTCATGCGTTTCTAGGAAGTTGTCAATTTCATCTAAATTGTCGAGTTTATTAGCATAAAGTTGTTCATAGTGTCCTCTCATTATCTCCTTTATTTCTGTGGTGTCAGTGGTTATGTCTCCTCTTCCATTTCTGATTTTATTTATTTGCATCCTCTCACTTCTTCTTGTCAACTTAGCTAAGGGCCCATCAATCTTATTGATTTTCTCATAGAACCAACTTCTCCTTTTGTTGATTGTCTCAATTGTTTTCATGTTCTCAATTTCATTTATTTCTGCTGTAATCTTGTTATTTTTTTCCTTTTGCTTGCTTTGGGGTTAGTTTGCTGCTCTTTCTCTAGTTCTTCCAAGTGAACAGTTAATTTCTCAATTTTTGTTCTTTCTTCTTTTTTGATATAGGCATTTAGGGCAATAAATTTCCCTCTTAGCACTGCCTTTCCTGCATCCCATAAATTTTGATATGTTGTGTTTTCATTTACATTTGCCTCGAGATACTTACTGATTTCTCTTGTAATTTCTTCCTTGACCCACTGGTTGTTTAAGATTGTGTTGTTGAGCCACCATATATTTGTGAATTTTCTGGCACTCTGCCTATTATTGATTTCCAACTTCCTTCCTTTATGATCTGAGAAAGTGTTTTGTAGGATTTCAATGTTTTAAAATTTATTGAGACTTGCTTTGTGACCCAGCATATGGTCTATCCTTGAGAATGATCCATGAGCACTTGAGAAAAAGGTGTATCCTGCTGTTGTGGGGTGTAATGTCCTATAAATGTCTGTTAAGTCTAGCTCATTTATTGTAATATTCAAATTCTCTGTTTCTTCATTGATCCTCTGTCTAGATGTTCTGTCCATTGATGAGAGTGGGGAATTGATGTCTCCAACTATTATGGTAGATGTGTATATTTCTCTTTTCAGTGTTTGCCTCATGTATTTTGGAGCATTCTGGCTCAGTGCATAAATATTTATGATTGTTATGTCTTCTTGTTGAATTGTTCTTTTTATTAATACATAGTGTTCTTTGTCTCTTTTAACTGTTTTACATTTGAAGTCTTACTTGTTGGATATTAGTATAGCTACTCCTGCTCTTTTCTGATTGTTATTTGCATGAAATATCTTTTCCCAACCTTTCATCAACCTGTTATCTTTGGGTCTAAGATGCGTTTCCTGTAAAAAGCATGTAGATGGGTCCTGATTTTTAATCCATTCTGCCAGTCTATGTCTTTTGATTGGGAAATTTCATCCATTAACATTTAGTGATATTACTGGACAGGCAGTACTTTCTTCCACCATTTTGCCTTTTGGATTTTATATGTCATATCTAATTTTTCTTCTTTTTACCTTTACTGATAGTCTTCATTTCTACACTCTTCTCCACAGCTCTCTGTCCTGTCTTTTCCTATCTGTCTCTACTGCTCCCTTTAGTATTTCCTCAGAGCTGGTCTCTTGGTCACAAATTGTCTCAGTGGTTTTTTTGTCTGAAAATGTTTTAATTTCCCTCTCATTTTTGAAGGACGATTTTTCTGGATATAGAATTCTTTGGTTGGCAGTTTTTCTCTTTTAGCAACTTAAATATATCATCCCTCTGTCTTCTCGCCTCTGTGGTTTCTGCTGAGAAATCCACATACAGTCTTATTGGGCTTCTCTTGTACGTGATGGATTACTTTTCTCTTGCTGCTTTCAAGATTCTCTCCTTCTCTTTGATATCTGAGATTCTGATTAGTAAATGTCTTGGTATACGTGTATTTGGGGTATGCTGCACTTCTTGGATCTGTAATTTTAAGTCTTTCATACAAGTTGGGAAATTTTCAGTGATAATTTCCTCCATTAGTTTTTCTCCTCCTTTTCTCTTCTCGTCTCGTTCTGGGTCACCCACAACATGTATATTCGTGTGCTTCATGTTGTCATTCAGTTCCCTGAGTCCCTGCTCATATTTTTCCATTCTTTTCCCTATATTTTCTTTTGCTTGTTGGATTTCAGATGTTCCATCCTCCAGTTCACTATTCCTATCTTCTGCCTCTTGAAATCTGACATTGTACGTTTCCATTGTTTTTTTTACATCTTTCTACTGTGCCTCTCATTCCCATAAGTTCTGTGATTTGCTTTTACAAACTTTCAATTTCTTCTTTTTGTTCATTCATTGCCTTCTTTATATCCTCCCTCAATTCATTGATTTGATTTTTGATGAGGTTTTCCATGTCTGTTCGTACATTCTGAATTAATTGTTTCAACTCCGTTATCTCATTTGAATTGTTGGTTTGTTCCTTTGACTAGGCCATATCTTCAATTTTCCTCGTGTGATTTGTTATTGTTTGCTGGCATCTAGACATTTAATTACCTTAATTAGTTTATTCTGGAGATTGTTTTCACTTTTTTTTAACCTAGGATTTTCTTGCTGGATGACTTTGTTGTCTATCTCTTCTTTGCCATTGAGTTCAGTTTATTCTGGACCTCTAGCTTAGGTTTTGTTTAAGAGGTCAGTATTTTTCTGTTCTTGTTTTCTTGTTTCTTGCCCTGCCTGTATGGTGCCTTTTTACCCCCCCACAGGAGAGTCTCCTTAGGTATTGTAGACCCAGCCAGATTTTCCCAGACCAAACTGGCCTCCTATCAGGAGGAAAGAGTCACCTGCATCAGTTTTCCCTGAGAGTGAGACCCAGCATTTTGAAAGGCTTTCCTGTGAAGCCTCTGGACTCTGCATTTTTCCTATTCCGCACAGTATGTGGTGCTTCTCTGCCTGCAGGTCTCACCAACATAAGATGATGCAGTACCCTTCACTTCAGCAGACTCTCCCTGCTGGGAGTGTGGTTGAGACAGAGGAGAGGTTGCAGGCTGGCTTTTATTGCTTCACTTTTCCAGACCCTGGGGTCTGAATTCTTTGAGGGAGGGATTCCATCTGAGCCCAACTCCTCTCCTGGGGAAGGCACAGGGTCCAGACAAACTCTCAAACAAGCTTAATTCTGCCCATGCCTGGGGCAATGGAGCCCGAGAAGCCTTGCAGCTGTATCCAAAGAGTAGTTGAGCTGTCGAAACATAGCCACAGAAAAGAAAAAGAAAAATCATTTTCAGAGCAGGGCCCCCTTTCCTCAGCTTTGCCAATCAAGAGCTTTAGTTGGTATGTTTTTCTGTGTATCTCTAGGTCCTATGTGCCCCTGCCTTTCCTTCAGGGCCAAGACCCTTTCAAGTATTATGTGCTATCTGATCTGAAAAACCTGTTTTTTTTCTTTTTTCCTTTTTTGTCGTCCCTGTCCCCTCTGCACTGGGGCAAAACCCAGCAACCTCAGCTTATATTCGAGGTTCAGCTGCACTGGGGGCCTATTTTTAGTAGTCAGAATTTGTGAATTAATTCCACAATTGGATCTTGGTTGTGCTCAGCCCCTGCTGCTTGTAAATTCTCTTTCCTTTCCTCTCTGGGAAGTAGCCTGTGCAGGAGGGGTGCTGTCCACTGTGGCTTGGGGAACTTACAGTTCTGGAGGGGCTCAGAGCCAGTCCAGCTGGTTCAGATTGGTGTACCATGTGTCTGGCCACTGACACGGCCCCAATAGTTGTTCTGTACTGTTCCTGGCTACTTACTAGCTGCTCTGGAGGACGAACTAAATCCCACACCTTGCTAAGCCACCATCTTTCATAAACCACATTTGAAGAACTGGGAGGTGGTGGTGGAGGAGAGATGTGGGGTTGAGGCTCACCAGGATGATACCATGAGAATACCTTAGTGCTCGTTTCTTGTCACTGTATAGAGCATAGACAACTTAGAGGCAGGTTCATAGAAAAGGCCACTCAGATGCAAGAACTGGAGCCAAATGTAAAAAAATAGATTTGGGACTGGAATTTACCCCAGGCCTCATTCAGCCCACTTAGTTCCTACAGGTTGGGTTTAGTGAATGTTTCTGGCTAGTTACCTTTGTTCAAAGAGATGGAAACAGAGTCCTTTCTGGTGTCCTCCCTTCTCTGAGACACCTTTGACCTCCCAGGCCCTCAGACTTGCCTTTGCAGAAAGGGAAAAGGTACACCTGAACAGGTAAGCCCCAGACCTTCAGATGTCCCCAGGAGTAATCTAGTGCTGTAGGCCTTGTTGTAGTCTTATTGGTGATCTCTCTCTCCCTCTTTTTAAAGTATTTTTATTGAGAAATCTTCACACACACACACATTCCATATATGGTGCACTATCAATGGCTCACAATATCATCACATAGTTGTGTATTCATCACCATGATCATTTTTTAGAACATTTGCATCACTCCAGAAAAAGAAATAAAAAGAAAAAACTCATACATCCCATACCCCTTATCCCTCCCTCTCATTGACCGCTAGTATTTCCATCTACCCCATTTAGTTTACCCCCTACTCCCCCTATTATTTATTTATTTTTATCCATATTTTTAAACTCATCTGTCCATTCCCTGGATAAAAGGAGCATCAGACACAAGGTTTTCACAATCCCATAGTCACATTGTAAAACTTATATGTTTATACAATTGTCTTCAAGAATCAAGGGTGCTGGAACAGAGCTCAACAGGTTTAGGTACTTCCCTCCACTATTGCTAATCTGTACATACAACCTTATAGTGTATATATACTGTATATACTGTAGCAAGTTATCATATACACATAGGACGTGTGTGTAAATCTGTTAGGGTTTACCCTAACAGATTTAACCATCTCCCTATTGCTGGACATTTGTTTAGGAGTTTTTACATTTATGAATACTGTGGACTTTTGCATGTCGAGTTGGTTTATGTTTCTGAGCATCTTCTTAGCTAAATTCTATATATATAAATTAGTGGATCAAATGATAGGAACATTTTTAGGCTCTTATTTGTTGCCAGACTGCTTCCTACAGTTTCACGGTTATTTATTGAGCACTCACTATTGGTTTCCTATGTCCCGCTGCAGGAGCTGTCACCAGAATGAGAAAGGAATGCTGCTCTGCAGCTTCCTGGCCAATTGTGTCTTGAGCAGTGCTGTGAGCTCTAAATGTGTGGGAAGGAAGCACCACCACTCCAAGATGTAAGGGAACTCTTGCTGGGGTCTCCCGACCCCCCAATCCCATGCTCTCCAAATCATTGCAATATGAACGACAATAGATTTCTAAGCTCACTTTAAAGTTGGAGATGTGTTCTAGTTTGCTAGCTGCCGGAATGCAATACACCAAAACAGAATGGCTTTTTAAAAAGGGAGAATTTAATGAGTTGCTAGTTTACAGTTCGAAGGCCGAGAAAATGTCCCAATTAAAACAAGTCTAAAGAAATGTCCAATCAAAGGCATCCAGGGAAAGATACCTTGGTTCAAGAAGGCCGATGAAGTTCAGGGTTTCTCTCTCAAGTGAGAAGGCACATGGCAAACACAGTCAGGGCTTCTCTCTCAGCTGGAAGGGCACATGGCAAATACGGCGTCATCTACTAGCATCTTCTCCTGGCTTCCTGTTTCGCGAAGCTCCCCGGGAGGCGTCTTCCTTCTTTATCTCCAAAGGTCGCTGGCTGGTGGACTCTCTGCTTCGTGGTACTGCAGCATTCTCTGCTCTCTCTGAATCCCTTTCTCCAAAATGTTTCCTCTTTTATAGGACTTCAGAAACTAATCAAGACCCACTCAAATGGGTGGAGACATATCATCCCCTAATCCAGTTTAACAACCATTCTTAACTAAATCACATCATTCAGCGAGATGATCTTATTACTGTTTCAAACATACAGTATTGAATACAGATTATTTTACCTTTAAGAAATGGGTTTTATATCAAAACATGGCTTTTCTTAGGGGGCACACTTCCCCCCAAACCAGCACAAGATGGTTCCATCGGATTCCAGCAGGATGTAGCAAGGAGGGGAGGCAAGGTGGTAGAATAGAAAGAATAGGAATTGGTATTTGAGGGAACTGGGAACGAATTCTGCTATTCTATCTACTATTGTGTGATCTTGGGCATGTCTGTGTCTCTGATTCCTTATCTGTAAATGAAAAGGTTGACCAGATCCCTTCCAACACTAGCGGACTATGTCTTGTGGTGATGAATTTTTACCCCCATCATACAATACCTCTGATCAGTGTACATCTAGAGATAATATGACCCAGAAATTAAGAGTTAACAAATGATTATGATTACTGAATCATAATATAGCTGTTTTTACTTTCCATATTTTAGAATAGGCAGAAATTAGTGCCTGAAATTACTGAAACTCAACTAGTCTCAGCCCTGTGTATAGTTACTATTGTAATAGTCATTCTAGCCTAGTCTAACCCTTGTTTATACTTACTATTGTAATGGTGATTCTAGCCTAGCCTCAGCCCTGTTTATACTTGATATTATAATGGTAACAACCCCACCGCCCCTTGTTTGAATCCCTAAAAACCCTGCAATCCTTAGACTTGGGGGGACAGATTTTGGGCCCCTCAGCCATCTAATCTGCTTCCCCAATAGCAGTAAACTCTTTCTCTCTTTGAAGTCCAGTGTCATGGATTGCTGTTAGATGCATTGGGCATAGAACCCACCAATTTTATTCAGTATCAATAATGCTTTTTTTTGTTGTATGCTGTATGGCAGGGTCATATCTCATTATTTTTCTATGTGAATTTTGTTTGTTCATTTGTTTGTTTGCTTTGCTTGTTTGTTTGTTTTGGGGGGCGTGCATGGACTGGG
>PVIY010063986.1:0-10311 GCA_004026745.1 Myrmecophaga tridactyla | reverse complement strand
AAATTAGTAGATATTTCAAATTAATTTTTAAGTACAGATTTACAGACTAAAACAAAATGTTGACCTAGAATTTAGAAATAAATGATTGTGCAATTGCCCCACCAACAGATCAGAAGTGAAGGTTGACAGCATTGTGACTGTATAAAGTTTGCAAAAATATCCTATTGATTTAGTTTCTTTTGTTTATCCTATTGTGTGGGCATCAGAAATCATGGGTAGCACATCATAACAATGGTATGTTTATGCAATGATTACAACTTTTGTGGTGAAAGAATTAGAACTCTATTATGCAAATGTACTATATACTATATAATTTGTTTTTATTTTCTTTACTCCTTGTCATTATAAATGTATATGAAGACAGGATGTAAGATTTCCACTTATGAAATTAACTCACCCCAATACACTTCTTGATGCAGTGTATGCATTTCTTAAAGATACTATTTTATAGTATTGCTATTTAAGAAAATATTGCCAACTCATCAAATTACATAAAGCAAAATAAATCTGTAACTGATCTGATAAAAACTGTTTTATTTTGTAATTGTATAAAAAAGCAATACTTTGGTGTTCTCAGTATAAAGCAATTCTAATCTATAAAGATTAGAAATTTACACTTGATGTCTTCACCTGCTCAGATAATAGTCTCATCAACCCCAATCTTCCCAGGTTCTTGAGGAAATGCAGGCTCTATTCATTTGAGTTTCCCATCTGCATAATGGGAATAAAAGTACCTGCTCTATAGTGTTGTGAGAATTTAATTGGATAATTTACATCATTTGAGAGGTCAGTGTTCCAAAGGAAGAGAAGCATATCTGAGAAAACTGACCAGGATATCTTTGGGAACAGATGAAACTAGTCAGCCTGGAGAAGGCAGGAGAGCTCTAGGACAGAAGAAAAGAGGTGAGATGAGAGGACTCAGAAATAAAATAGATATTTTATAAAGCCATGAATAGATGGGAATGAGGGAAGGGGGAAGGAGGTAACCTAAGGAGCTGATCTGAAGAGACAATAATATTAGAGAATTTGGGGAAAATTATTACACTCGGTTTGTATCCTAGAGGCCAGAGTCAGTAAGTAAATATATCTTGATTCTGATGATTCCCATTAAAAGAGAATTACCAGAATATATTTTTCTATTTAGGAAAAAATGAGTGAGAATAAAGGAGTAGGTTTACCCAGGTTATAAATTTCCTGTAGAAAAATCTCCAGAAATTTTTTCTACTTTCTGCTCGAGAACATCTTGAAACATTCAAAGTTTCCAGCAATTTCTTTAGTCTTTCTTAATCTTGAACAAGCAATCATTTGTCTATGATATTTCTTCTATGGCTATTATTTTACAGTTAGTATTATTTAAATAAAGAATCTTCTGGTGTAAGCAATCAAAGCAAGACATCTGGGTTAGGCAACTGGTGGGTTGACAGATTGAGTCTGACAGCTTAGGAAGCAGCTGATTCAATGCTAGGTAGTCCCTGGAGTCACAGCAAGAAGTTTCACTTTGAACTCATTAACTAAAAATAAGAACTTTTTTGAACAACAGAGGGCTTTATTTGGAAGTTCTGGGTTGTGCAATCAGTTTGAGCTATTGAATAAGAAATCCTGCTATTTGATGAGAGTTATATTGGAATAATGAAGGAAAAGAAAATTGGGTCCCTGTGTAGGAAGCCAGGATTTTCCCCTGGGCCAAGAACAGGGTGGATGAATTCTCTGGGATTCACTATGGGCACTGAGAAATGACTCAGAGCTTACCTTCTGATCTTCTCCCATGTGTATATGAAATGGGTGTGTAAAAACAACTGGGTTGAGTATCAGAATAGTCAAATGAGTAAAAACAAGATAAACTGGCTTTTTATTAATGTTTCATAATATAAGAAATTATATTATAAAGCAACACATATGAATCTCCTGCCACATTGTTAGACACTACACCCCTTTCTAGACATAATGATTTAGAAGATATCTTGGAGACAGTTTCTATGCATATAGGTTTAGGTTGTGTTCCAGCTTGCTTTTGCCACTTAATTTTATACTGTGGAACTCTTTTCATGCCAACACATAATACTCAGCTCATTCTTTTTATGCCTACATAGTAATCATAGTATAGATTTATCATAATTTATTTAACCTTTGTCTTATTGAAGATTATTCAAGCTGATTCTAAACCTAATCCATTACAATCAGTACTGTGCTGACCATCTTAGCACTTGTTTCTTGACTATGTATACTCATTATTTTGTGATCTAGAATTCTATATTGTATCAACATCAAAGATTATATGTACTTATATTCTGGTTTGATAATTGACTTAGAGATAGTCCCATCAGTCAGTTGTATCAATTTACTAGGTGTATTTGACTTATCTCAAGATGAGATAGGTCTATATAGACTCTACACACAAGGCCCCAAATCAATGCTAATTTCATTGTACATAAAATGTAAAAAGGGAAGTATGAAACTTTTGTAGAATCTCAGTTACAGCTCTAGTTGTTCTTTAGGGTTAATGGGAATGATGTTAGTTAGGATATGGCAAACCATGGTGTACCAGTTTGAAAGGATTATGTGCCCTAGAAAAGCCATGTTTTAATCTTGATCTATTTGTGGAGGCAGCCATTACTTCTAATCCCTATTCAGTACTGTAGGTTGGAAACTTGATTACATTATCTCCACCGAGATGTGACTCTGCCCATTCCATGTGTGTCTTGGTTAGTTTACTGGAATGCTTTAAAACTTTGGAAAAAGCTTGAGAGATGTCAAAAAGCCACAAGAACTACAGAACTCATGAAGCCAGGGACCTGTGGAGATGAAGAAGGAATATACCCCTGGGGAGTTTCATGAAATAAGAAGCCTAGAGAGAAAGCTGACAGACACCCCAAAGTTTGTCATGTGTCTCTCCAGTTGAGGGAGAAACCCTGAACTTCATCAGCCTTTCTTGAGTGAAGGAAACCTCTTGTTGGTGCCTTAATTTGAACATTGCAACAGACTTGCTTTAATTGGAACATTTCATGGCCTTAAAACTGTAAACTTGCAACTTAATAAATTCACTCTTTCAAAAGCCATTCTGCTTCTGGTATATTGCATTTCTGGCAGCTAGCAAACTAGAACACATGGCAATTGGCAATATCAAGCTGAAGCTTGCATAAGACTAGTCTTCAGAATAGCCTTTAGACTCCATTTGAACTCTCTTAGTCACTGGTACATTATTTTGTTACATTTCTTTTCCTCCTTTTCATCTGGATGGCATAATAAGTCCTGAAGCCCACAGGGCCCAGCCTCTCCAAGAACATAGACTAATTCCATCCCCCTATTCTATACTGTTGACAATCCTTTTTAACATAAAACAGTTACAATGGGCACAACCCAAATACCCCTATAGATTGGGAATAGGATGAAAGGAGGAGGAGTTATAACAGAGAATATAGGATTTAACAAATGAGTATAACTGCTGAATCACTATAGTGATATTTCTTTTGGCTTTCAGTGATTTGGAGCAGCTAGAAGAAAAAACTTGAAAATGTGGATCATATAGACTTTGAAATCTACTGTTTGTTAAAATGTACTTTGAAACGTATTGCTCTTCTATACATATGTTATATTTCATAATAAAAAATGTTTTTTTAAAGGGAAGTGTGAGAAAACAAGCTCAGAGCCCTGCTAATAAGTCATTCAGTGTTTCCAAGGAGTCTGTTTCATTTCTGGGGAGAACAGGAGAGCTGTGAGTTTGTACAGTTGCATCATAAAATCACTTAGAGAAGACATATGATCTAAAATATATTTAAATCAGCTTCTGACAGAAAAAAAATCAATAATTCTTGTATCCTATTTTGTTGATTTTAACGGATTTATGTGCCCTAGAAAAGTCATGTTTTAATCCTAATCCCATTTTGTAGAAACAGCTGTTTCTTCTAATCCCTATTCATACTGTAAATTGAAAACTTTAATAGATTATCTCCATGGAGACATGACTCAATCAAGTGTGGGTATTAAACTTGAATTGGTGGAAACATATCTCCGCCCATTCCAGGTAGGTCTTGATTAGTTTACTTGGATCTATAAAAGAGGAGATATTTTTTGCAGAGAAAGCCTTTTGAGAAAGCTTCAGAATGACAGAGCCATGAGAAAGCCACAGCAGAGCAGTGCAGAGCCACAAGGCTGAGAGAACCATGGAGTCCACCAGCAGCAACCTTTGGAGATGAAGAAGGAGAATGCCACTGGGGGAGTTTCATAAAGCAGGAAGCCTGGAGAAGAAGTAAGCAGATGCCTTGTTTACCATGTGCTTTTCCACTTGAGAGAGAAACCCTGAACTTCATCAACCTTCTTGAATCAAGGTATCTTTCCTTGGATGCCTTAGATTGGACATTTCTATAGACTCACTTTAATTGGGACATTTTCATGGCCTTAGAACTGTAAACTTGTAACTTATTAAATTCCCCTTTTTAAGAATCCATTCCATTTCTGGTGTATTGCATTCCAGCAGCTGGCAAACTAGAACACCTATGCATAGAAATTAACCCTCACAAGTGCTGACCCAGATTAGTTCACTCTTCTTGGATACCAACAGGGCTTTCCAATGAAAACAGAGGAAGCATTTCTTATTCAACATACCCCTCTATGCTAAACACATAGCAATGACAGATAAAGTACAAAAACAATCTTCCACTCATTTGAAATCTGATCTTCTGGTATTCCATTTTATGATTATTCTGCAATTTATTTAGCCATTGTTCTATTGATTGACATTCAGATTGTTTCCAGTTTTTTAGATAGCATGGATAAAGTTTCTATAAACATTCTTATGTATGTCTTTTGTGTACATATATGCACTAATTTTCTGTGTTTATAGGGCTAGGAGTGAATTCCTGGGTATTTCTAGTATTTAGGTATGTTTTAAAATTTTAGTAGATGCTTGTCAACTTGTTATAATACTAGAATATACAAATAATATAATTTGCAGTTATAATACTCAGTTATAATAATTTGAGCAGTGTATAAGGGTTTCAGTCATTTCATGTTCTTGCCAAAATTTTGTATTTTTAGCCTTTAAAAATAATTAGAAATTCTGATGCCTGTGAAATAGTAAATCATTGTGGGTTTGACTGTTTTTCTGATGAGAAAAGATATTGGAGAACTTTCCATGTGTTTACTGGCCTTTAAATATTTGTTTTGTGAAGGACCAGTTCTTATTGTTCTATGTATGTTATTGAATTGTTTTTTCTGTTTCTTACTGAAGCCATTTGTGTCCCATGCAAATGCACACCAGAGGGTGATTTCAGCAGAGGAAGGTTTTAATAATCAAGTGAATAAGATGGCCCAGTCTGCCAATACCAGTCATCCTTTTCTCCAACAATTCCTGTCATTGCCCAATGGCCTCATGAACAAAGTGGTCATGGTGGTAGGGATGGAGGTTATGCATGGGCTCAGCAACATGGACTTCTACTCACCAATACTGAGTGGCTACAGCCACTACTGAGTGCCCAATCTACCAGCAATAGAGACCCACACTCAGCCCCCAATATGGCATCATTCCCCAAGGTGACCAGCTGGCTACATGGTGGCAAGTTGATTATATTGGACCACTCCCTTCATGGAAAGGGCAGTGATTTGTTCTACCTGGAATGGACACATACTCTGGATATGGGTTTGCTTTCCCTGCACACAATGCTTCTGTCAAAACTATCATCCATGGGCTTACAGAATGCCTTATCCATAGTCATGGTATTCCACACAGCATTACTTCTGATCAAGGAACACACTTCACAGCAAATGAAGTGCTGGAATGGGCACATGCTCATGAAATTCTCTGGTCTTACCATGTTCGCCATCATCCAAAAGCAGCTGGATTGATGGAACAGTGGAATAGCCTTTTGAAAACTCCATTATGGTACAATGTGGTGGCAATACCTTAAAGGGCTGGGGAAATGTTCTCCAGGAAGTTGTGTATGCTCTGAATCAGCATAGCCATGGGTCCAGGAACCAAGAGGTGGAAATGGGAGTGGCCCTACTCACTATTACCCCTAGTGATCCACTAGATAAATCTTTGCTTCCTGTCCCTGTGACCCTGAGCTCTGCTGTTCTATAGGTTTTGGTTTCAAAAAGGGGAGTGCTTCCACTAGGAGAAACAACAGTGAATCCATTGAACTGGAATTTAAGACTGCCTCCTGGTCACTTTGGGCTACTCATGCCCCTCAATCAACAAGCCAAGAAGGGAATTACATTACTGGCTAGGGTGATTAACACTGACTATCAGGGGAAATAGGACTACATCTACACAATAGAAGTAAAGAATAGACTTCCTGGAATATAGGAGAACCCCCAGGGTGTCTTTTTGTATTACCATGCCCTGTGATTAAAATCAATGGAAAACTGCAACAACCCAATCCAGGCAGGACTACCAATGGCTCTGAAACTTCAGGAATGAAAACTTGGGTCTCCCCACCAGTCAAAGAATGATGGCCAGCTGAAGTGCTTGCTGAGGGTAAAGGGAACATGGAATGGGTAGTGGAAGATGATAGTGATAAATACGAACACGACCATGTGATCAGTTACAGTGAAGGACTGTAGTGCTTTTTTGTTCATGTTATAGTATTCAAGTTGTAAGATATCAAGTTTAAGAATGAATATTACCCAAGGACTTGCACCTTATTCTAGAGAGACTTAATGTGTTTCTGGTTATATGCAGTACAGTTGAGTATTGTTAGGTGAGAAAAAAAGTGCCTTTTATTGTTTTCTATTTAGAAATTAGGTATGGTTTAAGGTGATGAGATTAGCTGCCAATTTGACAAGGGGTGGACTGTCATGGTCAGGTTCATGTGTCAACTTGGCCAAGTGGTGGTACCTGTTTGTCTGGTTGGGCAACTGCTGACATGTCTGTTGCAGAGAGGACATTTCATGGAATTAAATCATGATCATGTCAGTTGCATCCACAGCAGATTCCATTTGTAATCAGCCAAGGGGAGTGTGTTCTTTAATGAATGTTGCTTAATCTTATCACTGGAAGCCTTTTAAGGAGGATTCAGAAGATACAGGCTCTCTTCCTGCCTCGGCTGGTGAACCTCTCCTGTGTCATCAGCTTCACAGCCTGCCCTATGATTTTGTACCCTACATTCCCACAGTTACATGAGGCACTTTTATAAATTTTATATTTATGAATAATTACTGTTGATTCTGTTTCTCTAAAGAGCCCTAACTAATACAGAAGCTGTTGTGAGAGTTGCAGAAGCTTTTTTCCCAAACTTTAGAACATATCACAGTGAAACTGCTAAACACAAAGAGAAACATTCAGGGTAGAAAGTCAAGTTAGGTTAATTACAAAGTAGAGGAATTTCAAAAGCAATTTTGTAATATCAAAATAATTTGATAATGTTCTCAAAATACTGACAGAATAATAACTGTCAAGTTAGACTTGGAATGAAGAAAAATAATTATTTAAGAATTAAGGTTTAAGAGCATTTTAATAAATTAATACCTAGGTGAATTAGCTCTTGAAAAATCCCATAAAATTAGGGAAAAAATATAAGCTGCTGATTGAGAGACCATGCTTGTAGGCAGAAATGCTAGGTTGTGCTTTAGAGAAAAGAAACTCCTTTGAAGCCATAAGGAATGGATAAATTACCTACTTAATGTGCACTGATTTTACAGTGCAAGAAACATCTAAAGATGATTTTTCAACCTCATTAATAGTTCAGAAAATGCAATTACCATCACTAGAAAGAAAGTAATTTCAGAGAACTGACAAATGTACAATCCTCACAATCAGCCAAAAGAGATGAAAAAATATGAAAAACATGTACTTAATGTTAATTGGAGAAATAACAAATTGGAAGCAGGGAGGAATAGTGGTCCAAGGAAATAAATTTGGTATTTGGTAATATCCTTTGGAAATTGCTCACTGAGAAGCAATGCCTGAGAAATGGAGAACATGATTGTTGTTTCTGGTTATTCTATTGGTCCAGGGAGACAGAGATTAGTGGATAGGTCCCAATAAAAGACCTTTGTGAATATCTTTAGGTCTGAAATGAGAGTCTGTAGGAGGCAGACTCATAGATTCAGCTTTAAATCATCCCAGTATATGGGTGTATATTGAGATAATCCTAAGAGACACAGGTACACGGAAGAAGGGCCTGGAACACACTGTGATGGGTGAAAGTAAAGAATTCCTCTAAAATTGATGGGGACATGTGAAAAAGACACAGGAAGAAACGTGAAGGAATCTACAGTGGCTAAATCTGGTGTAACTTGGGCTTCAAATTAATATGTGGTAGTAAGGAGGAAACTCGGAAACCATAAATTAAAAGTGATAAAAGGTATTTAATTAAAAAAGTTGAAAGCTTGATGATGGTTGAGATATTTACACAATATTCATACTACCAACCAGCAAGATAATTTAATTACAAAGATAAAGGATTAGGTTTATGGTTGAGAAGCCAATGAAACATCAAAAGAATTAAGATATAGAAGAAGACCCCATCAATAAAAGAGAAAGAAATAGTGTGATAGCTGATAGGACTCAAAGAGAAAGCAGCATTACTTCTACGATATATCAGCTAAAAGTTAATAAATTGAATCTTATCAGGCAGAAATACCAGACCAGTAACAACCAAGGGATATTATTTAAAAATCACTAGAAAATAATTCCCAAAATTCATGAAAATTAAGGAAAAACTGAGGAACAGCTCCAAAAGACAGAGTAACTGTTCAAAATTAAAGGAAACTAAAGATTCATGTCAGTTAAATGACACATGAAATTCTGAACTGTATCCTTGTTCTTATAAAGGAAAATTTTGAAACTAGAAAAGTTAATAAGCTTGGAGAATTAGACATAAATAATATATTAATATTCATACCCTGTTATTGATGGTTGCATTATAGTTATGTAGTGAATCTTCTCTTTGTTGTGGCATTACACACTACTGTATTGGGCAAAAGATGGGGCATTATATGGTTCAGAAGAAAAAAAATCCCTTGCTCTGTATATATCACCTTTCTTTAAGATAAGATTGCTTCAAAGTAAAAATAAACAATCATTTAAGTAATGCCTTCCAGTTATTTGGGTGGGCAACAATGAGGTTTATGGAATCCTAATATCTTCCCTAAAGGAAGCAAAAAAAAAAAAATTCTCTTTTGAGTAAATTCTCTTATCAATATGGCTGGTCATATATTGTCAGGATAGTGTGTAGCAAGCAGACTTTAAAGCAGGCAGGCCATTCCCCCCCCCTTCTTCTGGTTCAGATCCCCAAACCCCCTCTCCTAACCTTCAGGAATGGGTAAAACTGCAGGCAAGCAAGATAAGAAACATTCCAGGGATAGAAACCCCCTCTCCTAACCTTCAGGACTGGGTGAAACTGCAGGCTGCCAGAATGCAATATACCAGAAATAGAATGGCTTTTAAAAAGGGGATTTAAAAATATATTTTTATTCATAAACAACATACAAACTAAGTATTCTTAACATACAAACATTCCATACATGGTATACGTATACAATCAGTGGCTCACCACTGATTTTATTTTATTCATCATCATGATCATTTCTTAGAACATTTGCATCACTCCAGAAAAAGAAACAAGAAAAAATCTCATGCATACCATACCTCTTACACCTCTCATTGACTGCTAGCATTTCCATTTTTTTTTCCCACTGGATAGAGACACTTTAATTAAATAATCTGTTCAATAGTTAGCTGTAAAGACAGTTGTGAAAATGTAATCTTTCCTTTTTCCCCCTGCTTTGGTAAACACACAAGTTTGTTACAAGAATAATGCAAAAATGTATAAATTAATTCATTGTAAGTCTCTGAAATATGACCAACTCTCCCTCACCCATATACAAAGTTAAAAAGAAAGGTGACTTTTTAAAAACAGAAACTCATTCCTGGTAAGGGAGAGTCCTTTCCCTAAGTTTTAATTTCCAGCTAAAGTCTTGGTTGTAGGAAAAACAATTTGTAGAGTCCAACACTTACTTTCTTGAGGAGAGGGCAATCCTGTCTCTTTAACCCCAAGCTCGGAGAAGACAGTGACCATCTTCTTCTATACCCCCTGCTATATCTAGAATTTAACATTTAGTATGTGTTTCCCAGTTTAGTCAAGGGTGCCTCTATTACTTCCTCCTCTTTCCTCCTTGGTGCTGTCCTCCTTTTCTCTTACCACCCAAGCCAGGCGGCCCAGAATGCATCTTGCCCCTCAAGCCCCCTTTCCTCTTCCTTCCCTGGCTGGATGGGGCCCCTTTCCTCTTGCCCCCAGGATCCTGTCAGCCTCCCTTTCTCTTGTCCTTTTGGTTCATTTTTCTCCTCTTTGGTGGCTTCCTCCTGGCCCTCCT